>APFE031724991.1:0-10591 GCA_000404065.3 Pinus taeda
GGTCAGATCAATGGGTTGTAATCCTCTCTTCTACTACTTCTATCAATAAAGCTATTTGAGTTTTCCTCCATATTCTTGTATATATATGAATCTTGTATTGATATATGCATTTGTATGGTTAATATATATTTGATCCTATATTGTTTATGATTATAGATCTCTATGCCTTGATGGTATTATGCTGCTTTGACTACTCAGGTGTTCTTTGAAGCGGGACAAGTGAGGAAGGACTGGCAAAGATCTGTCAAAAGGGAGAGGAAACAAGCAAGGAGCCAAACGAAAGACTGAGGTTGGTATTGTTTGCTTCTCTCTCATCTATTTCTCATAAAGGAAAACACAAGTGACTTTAGTTTGTTTGTTTCTAAGATAGATACCCATCTTAGTGGGACTAGTAGCTCTGAATGGACACTAGTTTTCCCGATAACACCGTGGAACTAATTCTAAGTATGGAAGGCCATTCAATGCCACCCTTTATGATAAAACCTCCTTCATCTTACTATAAATTGACCACTCATCTAAGTGATCGGGGGTTGGATTATATTGAATTGTAAGGAGATAATGTTGCTATGAGATTTGGCTTTGAAGCAAGTATTGTAATGCTACAAGTTTGTCATGCTTTTGATGTGATGTGGATGGAATCCAAGCTGGAGGAATGGCTTTGAATTAGACACCAGTGCTTGTAATTACTTCTTCTATCTAATAAAGTGTTTGAACCTTTTTACCATATGTTTGTATTGTTTCATAATGCGTATGTGTGTGAATTGTATCTGATTCCTCTCACTTATATTCAATATATTGCATGCTTTGATCGGTTCTTTGTCTTTTGTTGTGTTTACAGGGTACTTCTCAAGCGGATTAAGTATGAGAAGGAGCAACAGAATCGATACAAGGGAGACAAGAGGAAAGCGGAACTACAAGTAGGTCTTCTATCTTCTCATCTTATCTATTGCTTATAGGAAAAGTCTAAAACACTTTAAGTTGTTTTTCTAGATACATCTACTTATCTAGCGAATTATTATTTATCCGTACATACCAAATTCTCCAAAACATCATGTTTTGAAGTTTGGGAACTGGAATACTAAACAAGATACTAGTTACAAATCTTATTTTGAGTGTGCCCATGTTGTGAGAGGTGCAAATCCTGGCCATAAAGAATAGCCTAACAAGGAAGATGAGGGTATCATATGCTAATGATTTGGGAAAAAACCTAGAGTAGAGTGCATGTTACCACCTTCAACAAATGGGCAAGAGTCATAGGGTGGAAACATACAAACCAATGAAACTATAAGTATTTCATAGTTTTTCCTTCTTGTAAATTGCTTTCAGTCAAAACTGACATAATTCAAATTTAAACCATAATTTATAATGTTAGAATACCTATTAAGGTAATAGTTCCAAATGTAGAAATAAGCCAAAAATTTCCAAATGTAGAAATAAGCCAAAAAATTTTAAGTTTTCTAATTAGTCACTGGATAAAGTGGTCAATAACACTAGAAAAGGGCATTATTTTTTGCTTAAGATTTGAATAGCCATGATCTTGGATTGATAGATATCCTATCTAAACAGAATAATTTATTATATTTAATTCTTTTATAAATATTACTCCCAATTTGTGTGTCTAGGACCAAGGTATGCTATTACTTTCATGCATATTTTAGAAACAAGCCATGAAATTACATGCTTTGTGGAGAATGGGCGTGCAAAATGTGTCAGCGTCTTGCAAGCCATGAATACAAAGCTTAAGTACTTATGAACCAAGTCTGCACACAACTAATTTGAGAAATTAGTAATGGCATAGGTTGATTAAAATAAAGGCCCTTTCAACTATAACATTTGAAATTAAATATTTTAGGTTGGCTAAGGACATTTCTGACCATCTATTGTTCAAACTCATTGTTGGGTCTTGAAATTGTCATTCACTTCCATTACACTCTCACTATCATGTCTACTATATCATCTCCATTTCACCTTCATGTCACTACATTCATCTCACTTTCATCATTATTGGGTCACATTTATATTTTCCAAACTTTATTAATTCTTAGCATTTTTAAGTGAAATTGTGGTTAAAAATTAGAAAATAATGTGCATATGTTTATACCTAACAAGTGGGATGACATTGTTGACATGTGTAGGTCAAAAGGAAACTTCTAGAAGACCTTTATGTGGCATCCTAAGGCCAAATTCGAATTTGAGTGGAGAAGATCATGGGATCATGAGGATATGTGTCACATTTCCTATTTGTATTGAAACTCTAAGAAGACATGTGTCTTATCATTTCCTATTTTGATTATAACTCTAGAGACATAGGGAGAGATTCATGGACTCTCATTAATGAGATAACTTTTCATCTTTTTGTATAAATAGGAGATCTCTCTCCTTTATTTGGAAGCTTTTGTTAACTTTGTTAGCTCAACTTGTCATTACTTTGTACTTTGTAATTTTGAAGAACTTGAATAAAGCTTTGAGGTTCCCAAAATGGAAGGAGATGTGAAGTAGGAGATGTCATGGAGCATATTAGAATGTAAGGCAGAGTAGATTTTATTTTGTAGTTTTGCTTTGATTTCATTCAAGTATGTCATTTTATTTTTATGATTCTTTTCAATTTTAATGGTTTAGATTTCTCATTCATGCAAGTTTCATTCATGCAAGTTTGTTCAACTGGTTGATTGTAGATTCATCTAACTATGTAATCTATGCTTGACAAAATAGTCCAAGACAGTAGTCCTCCTATTTTCCCATTGGTGCTTGGAGCACTAGAGCACACAGTAGATTAGTTTTCCTTTACATTTTTTGTATTTGCTTTCCATTTCAAATTAGCATATCTAACTGTGTAATCCATGCTTGACAAAATAGTCCAAGAAAGTAGTCCTCATATTTTCCAATTGGTGCTTGGAGCATTAGTGCACAGAGTAGATTAGTTTTCCTTTACATGTTTTGTATTTGCTTTCCATTTCAAGTTAGCATAACTGATTGTGTTTCCTATGATCGTTAAATCGTCTCAAGAAGGTGGCTCTACCATTTTCCAATTGGATTGAATTTGGATGTTTGTTCACGCAATGATGATAGATTCATTTCCATGCTTTCTTAAGATCACATCTATTGTATACTCAATTGCTTAATTCATTTCAAGAAGATGATTTCGACATCTTCCTATATTGAATGTTCCCAATGGTATTTGAGCCTGCAATAGATCATAGTTATTTAAACTAGCATTATCATTTTTGCTTTCATTTCATAGACATTTTTCCGGCCTAGCTTAATCTAACTATTCAAAGTTTTGATTTGATTTTATCTATTGTTCACTTCCTTTTCTCCCTTTTTTAGAAATTAGATTTTAACATTAAAAGTCATTAGATTTAGTTGTCCATTAAAATTTAGAGATTTCAACTAGAAGCATAACTTTTCTTTCTTAGATTAGTTTCCTTAAGCATAAGAAACAAAACCCCCAAAAAACAACATAAACTATAAAACAACAAAATAAGAAAAAAGTTAACTAAGCACGTATAGTGCACTACACTTCATTAGTTTACGATACCCAGATTCATAATTTATGTGGAGCAATTTAAGACGTTAAATTGACTAGACATTTTGGCGTCATTGTTGGGGAAGGTGTATTTAGGAAGACCTTATTTTCATACATCTAAAAAAATAATATTTTCGAGTATCTCTTACTCCTGTAAACTTTGTGTGATCTGGAGGATCAGAAAAAAAAATATATATTATATAATATATATTATATATATATATATATATATAATGTTTCCATCATTTTCATTTGGTTTCAATGAAAAAACTTTTATTTCAAATAAATTGTTTTGTTTAATAATAATAATAATAATAATTATATATTATATATATATATATATATATATAATATATATAATTTTAATAACAAATCATTAAAATAAAAATAAAAAAATAAAAAAATCCAACTGCTTTGGTAGGTTCAGCTGGCCAGATTGATTGGTTATGGCTTGTAGTGACCCTCAAAACGTTGTGTCCTGTTTAATAAGATTTTACAAATTAGCTACAGAGCGCAGCTCTATTATCCAACTAACTGTGTGTTCCGTGGCTACTTCCATGGTTTAGCAGGTTACAGGAATCAAACGAAGAAACCGACCACATGGGCATCTTTGGAATCGTCTCGACATGGATTCTATCCTAGTCACCCAGCCCCGATTGATAAAAAAAAAACTAGCTTAAGACCACAATCAAAGTCATATTTTCAGGTTCTAGTACATTCACTTTGAAGCCTTAGTTGCCTAAAATTGAGAATCATTAATCATTTCTACAAAAATTTATAATTTCAAAAAAAAAAAAACAATGGCTATCTCCAATTCCAACTTCCACTGTAGCCTCAATAGAAAACTTGCACATAAAATTTATGGCTCAAATCCTTTATTCCTGTTTGAGCTTTGGCCTCAAAACAAACCTGCAAAAACATTTAAAAAAAAAATCAAATGTGCAAATTATAGAATTCAATAGATCGAATTGCTCGAGCTCCAATTCAACCTGCAACCAAGAATGTAACTGTTGTTTGCACGATGCAAGTTTGACTCATGTTCAAAGCAAATTGAACCCAGAAAGCCTGAGTGCAATACTTGCAGAGAAAACGAAAAACTGAAAAAACATCAAAATTTAAATGCAAATTCAGGACAAATGAAAATGAATTCAGGAAAACCGAGACATGGGTTTTCAAGAACAGGGTCAATTAGATAACCTAGAAATGGTTTTGAGAATTTTCCAACGATTTGGGAGAATTTTCTGGTTATCTGAAGCCCCATTTGGCACGCTACATGAAAAAAAATGATTTTCATTAAATGAACAGAGCATTGTTTGAACACGACACACTCCAGGAAGAAAAATTCAATTTAAAAACTAATCATGTTGTGGTATTCAATCCATATGGCGCGATATTTTGTGAAATCTAAGAATCCAATTCAATTCATGCAATCTCTATTTTAAACTCAATGACTCGTACTTAACTAGACTTCTTTAGCACACCGTGTAAAGGTTAGATTCATGACATAACCTATTTGAATACAACTCTTCAAAACCTTGATTGTTCATTTATTACACCAATTTTTTTTCTTGTACTCCCACAACCTTTTTTGTGCATACAAATCACTCTGTTTTCATATATTTTGTGCATACAAACACTATGTTACCTTGTGCACACAGTCACTCTGATTTTCACACAGTTTACGTGTACAACCACTCCGTTTCATATACCTTGAGCACACTCTATTTCCACACATTTTATGCATACAGCTACTCTGTTCTCATATATCTTGTATGTACAGTCGTTTTATGTCATACTCATAGCTATTCTACGTCCATATATTATGTTATTCCGTCTCCACATCCATAGTTATTTTTGTTTCTATATACCAGTTGTTCCACTGCCATATACACAGTCCTCTTTATGTAGTCACTCCATTTCTCAGATAGTGAAGGGAATTTTGAAGAATAGCAGAGCACAGAGGCTCATGAATGATTGGTCCAAGTGCACCAGCTGCTAGAGAATACAGCATTCCAGCTGGCCCGAAATGTATAACATCAGTCGCCAGTTGAGCTCATGTTTTTAATGATATCGATTTTGTGAAGGTAGATGCCATACTAGCTTTAGCTGGATCAAATGGGCGATCGTCGCATGTTCTTCCTGACTTTAAGGAGCAAAATGATAAACAAAACAAAAGGTTCACAAGTAAAAAAAAAAAAAAAAGATGAATCAATGAAATAAGTAGATTATTTGCTCACTTTTCTAGAAGGTATTAATTAATTTTGGACTGATGATGAAAAATGCATAGCTAACTTTCTATTCAAGATTTTTAGCTACAGAAACTGTGCACATTTGGCAGCTGAGAAACCTCATTGTTCAAATTAGTCTAACTTTCTCATACGAAATCGGATTTCGACGATTCAAGTGTCGTTGGAAAGATATCGACGAGATCTACACAATGAGAAATCCATAGTTAAAGTTTAAAATATTAAATATTGAAGAAATTGCTCAAAATATATAACAGTTAACTTGAGGCACTAATTCTGAAGCAGGTATAAATTCTTTTGGTTTTCCTTCGTGAACTTGTTTCATTAATATGAATTCTTAGCTTTGTGTGCAAATATCATAACTAGAGAGATTGATCACCTCTCTCTTTCAATAGTCTTACATTCCATTACAGAAGAAGTATTAGTTTTTTTGCAGGTTCCAGGAGGAAGGACAAATGACTACAAGTGAATAGTGTCTCTCTTAGAGACCAATTTGTTTCATAAGAGGATGATTAGCAACAAAGAAGAAAAATCAATGCATGAGGCTCAGTTGCCCACTCCTAACCCACAAATAAAAGCACGAGGTTCAGTTACAGGCTTATTGTCCATTGCCATCTTCCATTTTCATTTTCTCTTTCCTATCATTTTCATTTCACAAATAAGCCCTACTTCAATGCAAATTATTGAGTCCATAGTCCCTTGAGTCTAAATTCCTTGCAAAAACACCTTGACGTTTACATGCCTTAATGGCAAGTCCTCATGCCGACGAACAATGGGAATACATTAATGTCCCTTGTTCATCAGATCTTCTAGGTGACCCGACATCAGCAAATTTATGCGTACCTAGCAAGATGTGTTTGGGCATCTTGACTGTCATTGTCATCAATGGTGAGAGCTCTCGTGTTGACTAGTGGCATCCATTAATGGCCACTAAGTCAACAATTTCCTACTATGTTTAACATCAGAACATCTATTCACATAGCAGGAATTGTGCCAATCAATTTTGAAGACATGAAGACTATTACTTTTAGCATTTTGAAGTAGACATAAAAGATATGTAGCTGCAACAGATCAACACCATTCAGCAGTAGATTCAATAAGTTTTAGTAGAAGCAATAAAAAGTCATCTTACTATCCATGACTCTTTTTGTCTATCCACTTGAAGAAGATTATGATCAGAATTTTGTAGCCACCACACACACAACTCATCCATTTCCAAAGGGTAAGTTAGGTACATTACTTTCTAACTTTTTACCATAGAATTCCATAAAAAGCTAAAAAGATAATTGTTGGAAAAACATTTCTCTTCCTAATTTCATAAAATTGCCAATACCATCAGTTGGGGGGGAATACATTCATATTCATATCTTGCCATGTTCATATCATATTCAAAAGCCCACATACTTCCAAAATATACTAACTATTACATTATTATTATGAGCATACAATGGCTTTTCAAAAGTGCTTAAACGATAATTGGATACAAACACAATCATGGTTGTCACACAAGAACCAACCATGATGCAATCCAATAAAGATATACTTTGCAACAATAATCAAATTATCATTATGTAAAGTTCAAAGATCAAAATTAAATGCAACAACAAAATATGGTTGTAACACAAGAACCAACCATGTTGCAATTCAAGTAAAACACTTTGCAGAAGTATGAAGTTATCAAAGGATATCATGCGAAGTTAAGCCAAAGCTCAAGGATCAAAATAATTAATGTAATATATATTGCATGAGGACATGCAATAGCTTCAATTGGGGGGTATGTTGGGTCTTGAAATTGTCATTCACTTCCATTACACTATCACTATCATGTCCACTATATCATCTCCATTTCACCTTCATGTCACTACATTCATCTCACTTTCATCATTATTGGGTCACATATATATTTTCCAAAATTTATTAATTCTTAGCATTTTAAAGTGATTTTGTGGTTAAAAATTAGAAGATAATGTGCATATGCTTATACCTAACAAGTGGGATGAGATTGTTGACATATGTAGGTCAAAAAAAGCTTCTAGAAGACCTTTATGTGGCATCCTAAAACCAAATTCGAATTTGAATGGAGAAGATCATGGAATCATGAGGATATGTGTCACATTTCCTATTTGTATTGAAACTCCAAGAAGACATGTGTCTTATCGTTTCCTATTTTGATTATAACTCTAGAGATATAGGGAGAGATTCATAGACTCTCATTAATGAGATAACTTCTCATATTTTTGTATAAATAGAAGATCTTTCTATTTTATTTGGAAGCTTTTGTTAGCTTTGTTAGCTCAACTTTTCATTACTTTGTACTTTGTAATTTTTAAGAATTTGAATAAACCTATGAGGTTCCCAACATGGAAGGAGATGTGAAGTAGGAGATGTCATGGAGCATATTAGAATGTAAGGTACATTATATTTTATTTTGTAGTTTTGCTTTGATTTCATTCAAGTATGTCATTTTATTTTTATGATTATTTTCAAGTTTAATATTTTATATTTCCCATTCATGCAAGTTTAATTCATGCAAGTGTGTTCAACCGGTTGATTGTAGATATCTGACTGTGTAATCTATGCTTGAAAAAATAGTCCAAGAAAGAAGTCATATTTTCCAACTGGTGCTTGGAGCATTAGAGCACATAGTAGATTAGTTTTCCTTTACATTTTTTGTATTTTCTTTCCATTTCAAATTAGCATATCTAATTGTGTAATCTATGCTTGACAAAATAGTCCAAGAAAGTAGTTCTCCTGTTTTCCAATTGGTGCTTGGAGCATTAGAGCACACAGTAGATTAGTTTTCCTTTACATGTTTTGTATTTTCTTTCCATTTCAAATTAGCATAACTGACTGTGTTTCCTATGCTCGCTAAATCGTCTCAAAAAGGTGGCTCTATCACTTTGTAATTGGACTGAATTTGGGTGTTTGTTCATGCAGCGGTGATAGATTCATTTCCATGCTTTCTTAAGATCACATCTATTGTATACTCAATTGCTTAAGTCATTTCAAGAAGATGATTTTGACATCTTCCTATATTGAATGTTCCCAATGGTATTTGAGCCTGCAGTAGATCATAGTTGTTTAAACTAGCATTATCATTTTTTATTTCATTTCATAGACATTTTGTCGGCCTAGATTAATCTAAATATTCAAAGTTTTGATTTGTTTTTATCTAATGTTCATTTCCTTTTCTCCCTTCTTTAGAAATTAGATTTTAATATTAAAAGTCATTAGATTTAATTGTCCATTAAAATTTATAGATTTCAACTAGAAGCATAACTTTTCTTTCTTAGATTAATTTCCTTAAGCATAAGAAACAAAACCCCCAAAAATAACATAAACTATAAAACAACGAAGTAAGAAAAAGGTTAACAAAGCACATATAGTGAGTTGCACTTCATCAATTTACGATACTCGAATTGATAATTTATGTAGAGCAATTTAAGACATTAAATTGACTAAACACTCGTCATTCTAAAAATTCCAATGATTTTGCACCTTCTGTGAGACAATACAGGTCTTTGTGAAGCCTTCTTAAGTTGGGTACTAGCAGGGCCTGATTTTGCATCATAATCTGTAATATGGATATTTATTATACCTATACTTCTAGGAAAACATTAAAATATTGTTGTGTATTATCTGACAGTTGAGAGGAATCCATTAGCATTTGGTTAGGCAGATTCTTGGCTGAAGCAAATTGATTGAGCACCATGAATCTTTGTTACAAGGTTCATGGCATTAACATAAGAAATAACTCTCTCCAAGGAACGACTCTATATTTCGTTGATGTAAAGGTTATTCAACATGTTGCAGCTTGGTAGAGGTGCACCTATCCCCAGTGTTGGAGCCTTGAGTTAAAGCAAACCTATATTTAAAAAAGCATGGGAAGACAAGCAAACAAGAGGAACAACCAAAATTCCAAAAATACCATCAGAAACTCCATCTCGTAACAAGCCACCCCAAAGGTCATAGGTAATTAGTTTTGAATAAGATAGGTTTTATCTATAGAAAATCTAATCATTTTCATTTGGGGCCTCTAAAATTTGAACATGTTTATGTGTTTGTAGTGATGGTGTTGCTTCAAACAAGGAGTTGATTTTTACAACAGAATTTGTCTACAAACTTTGTAATTATTGATTTTAAAATTTAAATCACTCAAATTCTTGGAAGAATTATTATGTGCTTTTCCTTAAGAAATTTCATGGAATACTTTTTGGGAAATTAAAATAAATTTGAAAATAAAAATTGCAATGATACCCATCAAGGTAGGGAGTTACTAAGCCACCAAGGGGAAGTCAACAATGCCACAAATCTAGATGTACCGTGAATAAAACAAAACTAAAATTAGCCATGAACATCCACACCAATGGGGATCTTAGAGTCACTTTCAAAAAATAACACACCCACATGACTTTACAAGGCTATAAGGCACATTCTTTGGGCTTATATGGTGTGTCCAAAATTTGTTGGAGTACACCTACTGAAAGAGGGGTAACATGACCTTGGGATTACAGTAATGGTGATAAATATTGCAAAGTGTTCATATGTACCCATGCTTAAATGAGAGGTAGTAGGCCCAAAAAAGTGACCCATCTCCAAAAAATGAGGGGGAAAATGGTTTTCATGCAGTATCCAGCATCCAAAGGCCCTTCAAAGGTGCTTCTCCTCTATAAATTAGCTAGTAAACTCCCTAGGTAATCCAAAGTAAAAGAATGGGCTCCAAAGTAAATTGTCCACCTTGAGTGGTGGGTCTTCTCCTCCAATCATGTTAAGAATGATCCCAAACCCTCCTAAAAAATGAGCATAGGAGCTTTATAGT
>APFE031725009.1:0-14168 GCA_000404065.3 Pinus taeda
TCCAAGGAACTTGAAGGCCCTCCGTTTATTAGATAAACATCAGTGTCTACAACATCTACCCAAAATTGTAAAGGCAATCCTGCATGAAATCTCATGCACCTTGCACGCTCCATGATTGTCCTGTTCATCCTTTCTGACACACCATTTTCTTGTGGTGTTCCTGGAACTGTCTTCTCTTTGCGAATTCCATTCTTTGAATAGTACCTATCAAAATATTTGCTACAATATTCACCTCCATTATCTGATATAAGACACTTCAACCTTTTCCTTGTCTCATTTTCAACCAAAGCTTTCCATTTCTTGAAAGTATCAAATACATCAGATTTATTTCGAATACAATAAATCCAGGTTTTTTTGGTTGCATCATCAATAAAAGCAACATAATAACAAGAGCCACCAAGAGATGATACCAGAACAGGTCCCCATACATATGTATGCGCAAGCTCTAATTTTTTGCTCTTCTTTTCGTTCCCAACTCTAAGGAATCTGACTCTCTTCTATTTTCCATAAACACAGTTCTCATAGAATTTTAAATCGACATGCTTCAAACATGGCAACAAATTTATGGAGTGAAGAATCTGCATCCCTTTCTCACTCATGTGCCTGAGCCTATGATGCCACAATGTCATATCTTCTCTTGTAGAGGTTAAAGCATTAACATAATTAGAAATACCATTGCATAAATACAATGTACCAACCTTTCCTCCTTTCGCTATTCCCAGGGATCCTTTAGTGACCTTCCAAAATTTATTTGTGAAAGTAGTTACACAACCTTCACCTCCCAACTGCCCTGTTGAAATCAATTTTTTCTTCAGATCTGGAACATGCCTTACCTCCTTCAATAGCCATTGATTTCCATTTTGTTGTTTTATAAAAACTGTACCCATTCCAATGATTTTACAGGGTTTATCATCACCCAATCGAACCTGTCCAAAATCTCCTTGAACATAATCATGAAAATGTTTCTTATCAGGTGTGGCATGGAATGAGGCCCTTGAATCTACCACCCAGGAATCAATAATATTTTGTAAAGAAATAATCAAAGCATCTTGCAACACATCACCTGTTACATTCACTTCATGATTAGTTTCTTGTTGTGCGTCTCCTTCTCTTCCCTTACGAGACTTGCAGTCTTTCTTTAGGTATCCTTTCTTCCTGCATTTCTAGCACACTATCCCTGATCTGGACTTGGATATGCCTTTTCTTGACTTACTGCGATATCCAGGGGTCTTTCCTCTTTCCATTTTTTCTTCCCCTAGTCTCTGCAGTCAATGCATTACCTGATGTCTCATCGGAGCTTTTCCATCACATTTCCTTGCTAAGGATTGCACCGACAAGATCATCAAACATTAAAGTACTAGATCCAGAGACAGAGTTACTAATGGCCATAACTAAACCATTCCAGCTTTATGGCAATGAGAACATAAATAATAGAGCGCTAACTTCATCATCAAAAGTTACCCCTACAGAACTTAACTGACTTGTAACTGTATTAAAATCATTTAAATGATCAGCAACAGATCCACCTTCTGACATCTTGATATTAAATAAACGCTTCATAAGAAATACCTTATTTGAGGCCGAGGGTTTTTCATATAGTTTGGCCAATGCCAACATTAAACCCTCTATTTTCATTTCCTTTGAAATATTAAATGCTACCGATGTTGCTAGGCATAGCCATATTGTTCCAAGTGCCTTTCTATCAAGAATATCCGATTTTGTGTCTGTCATACTTGTCGGCTTCTTTGTCTTTCCGCTCAATGGTAGGTATAGATCTATCTGATATAGATAATCTTCCATTTGCATCTTCCATAGATGGTAGTTTTGGTCATTGAATTTTTCGACCCTAAACCTACCATCTTCCGCCATTTCTCCCACTTGAACTAGGAACCCTTCTCTCTTGCGAGTTTATTAGCCAAATAGACCTTCGGCTCTGATACCAGTTGTTAGAAAATTATATATTATAGAGCAATGGAACACATAAAATATTTCAGAAATATAAACACAAAAAACACATAAAACAAGAGTGACACAAATATATGTGGTTCACCCAGTTTGGGCTACATCCATGGAGAAATAGCCAGTCCTTATTTTATTATATTATCTAGCAAACTGAAGAGATACAACCTATAGCAGATCCACTATAACTCCCTCTTCACTCTCAATCTCCTCTCTTTTCCTCACTCCAAAATACAGATATACATAAATGCAATACAATTCCCTCATATATAGCAAGGGGTTGCCTTAGGGAAAAAACCCTAAATTAAACATAACTTCTATCATTATATCTCCGCCTAATGAATGGCCCAGATTGACTACAAAATTACAACATTTTACAAGGAAATTTTACATCTATTCTTAGCTTCGGGGGCGTTGCCCCCGAAACCTCCCACCAAGGGGGCTTCCGAAAACGTCGTAGCCACCCCCCTGGACCCCCCCTGCGGCGAATATTTTACGGGCGGTGTTGCCGTCCCATTTCGAACTAGGGTCTAATGCGGCGATACCTTTGAATACATAAGATAATCAAGCTCCACACGCGACACTGAAATAACCCCTTGAAGGACCAACGCAGCCTTGGTCAGGGGTAACTACGCTGCAATACAGGTAGGCCCATGCAAGGGTGCATTTCAATGCACTTAGGCCCACTTTGACCTGCGCTGGGTGAGATAGAGCGAAATCTTCATAACGTTCTGGGAATATTCCTCTATTCTAGATCATTCTAGAAGATTCCCACCTCTTATCCTCTCCTATGAGCTCGAAATTTGATAGGGAATGAATCAAATAACCTCCTATCTTCTCATCCCTTCCTCCATGGAAACTAACTCCAAGATTGGAAAACTATTCAATACCCTCATTTATGACAAAACCACCTCCATTTCCCTATAAATTGAGCACTCATTATAGTGATCAAGGGCTGGACTTTGAAGATTGTAAGGAAATATTGTTGGTTTGAGGTTTGAGATTGTAAGAAACTAATGTTATCCTCCTCATAATAAATTGGCGAGCATACTAGGGAAGAATTGCTATTCATGGTTCTTTATCCTCATCATAAGTACACCCTAGTCGACTTTAATTGTATTCATTGATCTTATTTCAGTCATTTTGAAGTGTTTTTGGTCAAAAATTATGCTTTAACGTCTCTTGAATTGTCTCTCTGGCACCAACGCAGGCTTGGTCAGGGGGCAGTGCTCTGTAGAGCACCCTTGGCTTAGAGACAGTGCTCTATAGCACAGTCTCTTCCTATTTGACCTGCGTTGATCCTCCTTAGGTCAAAAATTCCACCTTTGACTTGGATTTTGTTCCAAATTTGCTTCTTAAGTTGTTGGTTGAAAGATCAATGTTTCTTATGGTTCTAAAATCAATTTCTATTTCCTCTCCTAGCCCTACTTTGACCTTGATTGTTTAATGTTTCTTAAATTATTTCTTTATCATTATCAATTCATTATCAAAGTTAGTTTATAGTTGACTAATATTTTCCCAAAAGGAAGTGTCATAAAGTATTCATTTATTTCAAAAAGGAACTGTCATAAAGTCTTCGTTTCTTGCGAAAAGATTGATTGATTGTATGTGCATTTAGTTTCCTTTTGTTCATGTAAACAAGTCATCACATTGAATGCCTCCTTCCAGAGATTTCCCTAGCTTGAAGACCTCCTGAAATGACTCCTTGAAGGACCAGCACAACCTTGGTCAGGGGTAACTACACTGCAATGTAGGTAGGCCCATGCAAGGGTGCATTTCAGTGCACTTAGGCCCACTTTGAACCGCGCTGGGCGAGATTGAGTAAAATCTTCATAGGGTTCTGGGAATACTCCTCTATTCTAGATCATTCTAGAAGATCCCCACCTCTTATCCTCTCCTATGAGCTCGAAATTGGATAGGGAATGAATCAAATAACCTCATACCCTCTCGTCCCTTACTCCATGGAAACTAAATCCAAGATTGGAAAACCATTCAATACCCTCATTTATGACAATACCACCTCCATTTCCCTATAAATTGAGCATTCATCATAGTGATCAAGGGCTGGACTTTGAAGATTGTAAGGAAATACTGTTGGTTTGAGGTTTGACATTGTAAGCAAGTAATTTTATGCTACTAGTTTGGTGTGCTTTTGATGTGATGAAGGATGGAACTCAAGCTGGATGAGTGACATGGGATTAGACTTCTTTGGTTGTAACTCTTCCTTCTACTCTTAATAAAGTTGTTTACAACTTTTCCCTTATTCTTGTCTCTATGTATGATGATTATATGTGTAAATGTTTTCGATTCCATTTGCTTATAGTAGATAGATCTCTTGTTTTGATTGGTTTTTGTCATCTCTTTATGATTGCAGGTATTGATCAAGCGTATTCAGTTCAAGAAGGAGCAACGGGAGAAAATCAAAGAATACAATGGGAAGCGAAAGATAACAAGTAGGTCTATTGTCTTATCTATCTTCTATAGGAGAAGGTTAAAATCTTTCCTTCTGTTGTTCTAGGTGTAGCTACCCACATAGGGAAAATCTGTTTATCGGTAGATGAAAATTCCACATAACACTTAGCCATTGATGAGGATTCCATAATGGAAATTGAAGCTCCAATGAGATATTTTAAGAGCAAATCGATGGGATGTAGAGAGACAGTGTTGACACACGAGAGAGAGTGAATTATCCAGGAAATGTGAATTTCCTAGTGCACAATGATTCAGTAAGGGAAGAATTTGAGCTAGTGGAGGAGAATCAGTGATTGAGGAAGAAGAAATAAGGAGAATAGGAGAATTTTCCAGTGTCTCTCCAATGCCAGTTTGACAAGAGAGATAAGGCTAAATATTTTTGTAGAGATGGCTGCATAGCCAATGTGAGTGAGTTTATTCCCAGTGTGAAGTGCTAGAAAGGAGTTCGATTTAGTTGCTGGAGGCTTGAAGGTTATCCGGAAGGAAGAGTGACTTCATTCTAGAGGCAGAGGGAGGTAGTACAACTCATCTAGAGCCAACTATCATGTTGTGTGATTTTCATAGGGCAGAAAGTGTGAATTTTGGATGGAAATGAGAGAGTTTGAGTAGGCCATAGGGACGCTGAATTATTGCAGAAGGTGAAAATTTCTCCAAATTAGTTTGCCAACATATTTTTAGGAAGATTTCTAGATTGTCATCCAGCGTATTGTACTTAGATTTTACTACTTCATAATAATAATAAAAACCCTCATCTACTGCACCATTTTTCCCTTCGGGGTTTTTCTCGGGACTATTAGTCCAAAAATATTAGTGTATATTTTATTTTGTGTGTGCATTATTTTCTCAATTCTAGTTTATTTTCCACAATGTATTTTATTTTTGGTGAAGATTGCAATTATGAGTTTATCAATATTTGTTGTAATAACAAATAAAATACAAAATAGTTAGGAGATAAATTTCTAAACAATTGCAATCAAGGAATTTTCACATGTCTCTGTCTCTGTCTCTCTCTCGTTGTATCTCTCTACCCCCTCCATATCTTAGATATTATGTCATGGATCTGACATGTTCCACCTATTGAGAAGTAATATATCTTGAACACTTAGAGTGTTAGAAAATCTATTCTTTAGTTTTGAAAAAAAAATGTAAGGTTTTAATTAATAAATATTTAGAGATAGATTTAATGGTGAAAAGAAAGGATTTTTTCACCTCTATAAAAAATTTAATTCCCATAATGGTGGGTGCATGAAGACGATGGCCCCAAAAGTGGTAATGGGGCCATCAAGAGTGCACACATGCATAAATGTATGTGCATTCCTAGGCATCTAAGCTCAATAAGCCTCAAGCTTGTCAAAACCATGGTTAAAAAATCATGTAATATATATATAAGACCACGGTCATGGGACACATATTCCAAGCTAAATGGTGGGAAAAACATCCTAATGTGTGTTCATTTCAGTTGTTATGGATAAGAAAATTGGCAAAGGCAATGGAAAATGCTTTGGAAAAGCACGAGGCATTAATTGGCATTTTATTTATGAAAATAATGGAAATTAGGAGAAAAGGAAGGTGAAAGGACACAAGTTGCATGTGAGGAGGAAATTGAAGGAAAATAATGGAAATTGAAGAAAATACAAGCCTCATTGATAAAGAGGCTTTTGAGGATCAGTGTGTAAGCTTGGTTAGTGCAGTGTTGGTGGAACTCTCTTCTATTTTCTCTCTCATACTCTTGGATACTTAGAGTTTTCTTGGAGCACTATTGGAGTGTGGCATATTTGGAGTTTTGGAACAATAAGGAAATGGAAGAGCAGGAAAGCGCAAGAGGACATCAAGATCAACAACTACAAGAGGTTTTTCTTGTCAGTATTGAGTTGCATGTATGTTTTCCTCACTATTTTCGGCATGCATGGCACATCCATGTGGATTCTTGGTTATGATCTATCATTGGCATGGAGGATTGCCCGGATTGAAAGTGGATTTTACTAGCCTTTCCATTTATTGGATATTCATGGTGTTGTGCATTCATTCTTTGTTTTTCTGGTTGGTTCTCACGTTTCCTTAGCTTGGGTTGAGTTACTAGTTCTTGGAAGCCCTAGTTGGGCAAACACTCTGAAACCCTATAACAACTTGGGTTGAGTTACTAGTCCTGGAAACCTTGGTTGGAAAAACACTTTGGAAGCCCTTGGTGGTTTGAGTTACTAGTCTTGGAAGCCCTGGTTAGAAAAAAAACTCTGTAATCCCGGCGACAGCTGTGGGTTGAGTTACTAGTCCTAGAAGCCTTGGTTGAAACAAATGCTCTAGAGCCTTGGAAGGCTTGGGTATAGACCAATATGATGATGGTTTTTAGATGTCCGACCATGAGGTGGAATCACTGTTTGATGGGTTGAGGTGGTTTGGCCTTTTGAAGCCTTGGAAAGTTTTAATCCATGTGTTTTATGAGATCCCACATTCATGCTTGGAATATGGCATGGGGGCGACTGCCTAAAAGAAATATTTGGTTCAACGATGTCTACAGTTGGGTGGTACGTGGTGTTAGTGTCGGTATCTTCATCACTCCATTAGTGATCAAATTTCTCTTTTTGCATGCATTTTAGGTGTCCCATCCGATCAGCTGCATTCCATTAGGTCATGGATCAACTGATGGTAGTGGTTCATTGCAAATTTCCCTCATGTCATTTACCTGCTGCCTATTTTCACATGTTCAGGTCATTTACAGTCATTTTTTTGTCATTACATTTGAAAAAATCATCTTTAGGGTTTTAGTTCTCATTAGGTATAGGGTTTGTCACCATGATCAACAAAAACCTCAATAAACAGTCAACAGGCACATGAGGAAGTCTAATAAGTTCACAAAATCAAAATTTCAATGATGATATGCTCAATAAGTGGTTTTTACCTGAAAACTCTGTTTTTAGGTAAAAAACTCTGTTTTGAGGTAAAACAGAGTTTTTATTTCTATGCAAAAATTTTGTGTAATTTCAATATTTTCTATATGTAATAAGTTCAAAGCTGTTTCCCTTGCTCACCTTGCCAACTCCGGCCACTGCAGACAAAAACACAAGCATCAATGCATCAGTTTACCAAATGATTAAGAAAAGTCAATTTCAATGGAAAAACAGAGCTCAAGACCAAAAGTAACTTTGACCTTAGAAAAGTGGGTTTGAGATAAGTGAAAATTAAAGGTCATCCATATTTAAAGTGAAAGGGGTCCTATTCAAAGCTGTTTCCTTTGCTCACCTTGCCAACTCCAGCCACTACAGACAAAAACACAAGCATCAATGCATTAGTTTACCAAATGATTAAGAAAAGTCAATTTCAATGGAAAAAACAGAGCTCAAGACCAAAAGTGACTTTGACCTTAGAAAAGTGGGTTTGAGATAAGTGAAAATTAAAGGTCATCCATATTTAAAGTGAAAGGGGTCCTATTTATCATTTCATTGAGCAAAAATCCTTTAGAGAGTCAAAAATCGCGATTTGGAGCCAAGGAGATGAAAAACCCTATTTTTCAAAGTAACTTGGCCTGGCATTATGCATCAGAGGCAGTGTGGTACGCATCAGGCTAATGCTGTGCATTAGAGGCTTTCCTGCAGTGTTATTTTGAACAAGTGCTACGCATCAGGAGGGCGCTGTGCATTGGGCCTAGTGTGCTGCGCATCAATCTAGATCTTCCTAAATCATTCCAAATCGTACAATAACCCTCAAAATTGTTGCATCTTCATGCTACAAGTAATTTAACATCATCCCAAAGTTGAATTTGAGGTCACACTTGTGTTCTTCATAAATCTTGCATGTGGAAAATGAAACCCTAGCTTGCCATCACTATTTTCCCATTTCACTGTGCAATTTTCATTCCATCATCACAAAAAACATTATTAAACCCTTTTCACTCTTTTATTACCCTAAAAACACTCCATTTATCCCATTTTCCCATATCTCACTCCCCTAAAACAACTAATTCCCTCACTAAACTCTAGTTTCCCAAAACTAATCCCTTCATTCCCCAATTCCATTTCCCAAGAGTAAAATCTCTTCATACTCATCAACATTGTCCTCCTTCATTACCATTTTTCACCATACTTTCATCACATTATCTTCCTAAGACAAGCATCAAGCACCATGGCAAGAAATAGTAACTCAAGCTATGAAGAAGAAACTTTAAGTGACAGTTCAAGAGAAAGGAATGTACAGCCTAGGAGAACTCACAAGGGTGGAAAAATTATTAGAAAGGAACCTATTAGCATTACTGAACTCCTTGCTTTCCCCCTTGCTATGACATGTTTCAGTTGTGCTTGGGTAAGGCCCATTTCCCTCTCCTAGAGTTTTGAAGGTAATTTCTCTTGTATGGTCAAATCATCAACAAAACTTGTATCCTGATGTTCATACACCTTACCCTATCCTTAATGTACCTTATTAAATGCTTCCCATCACTGATATCCCTCAAATTCATCATTTTCCCACAAACCCTAGCTTCTTGCTACAATTTGAAAATTTTCTAGGCTAGCCCTGTGTTTTTCCCTTTTGGACCCCTTCCCCTCACTCAATATTTGAAATTCCACTTTCCCCTGTTTCCCCACTTTCCCCACTTTCTCAAGAATTTAGAAGCCCCTTATCCCCTTCATTTCACTTCATTTCGACAAATCCCTTGTGCCACACATCGGGATAGGCTTTACTCAAATGATGTTTCTGAGCAAGGAAAAATGAATTTGGAAAACATGATAGAGGTTTCTGTTCAAAATAGGCCAAGGAAGAAAAACCTCCTTCACTTTTTACATAGGTGTCATGGTTTTAGAGAAATGTCAAAAATATAGTTGCCTCAGGAGAATTGCTACACCTCTGGAGTGACCTTGGGAAAATCAATATTTCTCCTAGCTTGGTGTGCCAAATGACTTGATTGATGAGTGAAATGATAATTTGACATGAATATTTCTAAGGAGCTATCATGAGCTCAATCTTGAGTTGAGTAAGACCTTCAAAAGTTGACTGCAACAGCACTTTGAATTCAGGCAGCCTCATTTTGCACATTTTGGCAAGTCTTGGGAGATTTGACTTTTGATAGGGAATATGAACTCAAAATTGAAAAATTCAAGATTTTTTGGAAATTAGACTCAATACTATTTCTAATGAGCTATCCTACACTCAATTTGGACACCAGGAAGGCCTCCAAAATCGATCTGCAAAAGGGAATTGCGCATCAAAGTTTTGCAAAACACAGGAAATTTCATCTGATGCACAATGCCATTAGCACTGTGGATTGAGATGGTTGGGAATTTTGCAAAATTGCTTGCATTTTTTGATTACTCATGAAAAAATACTAAAACCCAGAAAGTTTCATGAATTTTTGAGGAGATCTGGGTCACCTAAAAGGCAAAAAACACTCAAAAACTGCCCTCTCTGCCACTTTTTGGACCCACAGGAAGGAGTCTTGGGAGAAGTGATTTTTGAAGGAGCAAATGGACTCAAAATCCAAATATTTCAGTTGTCATAGAAATTAGACAGATAGGTCTTTCCAACAAGCCATCTTGAAGCTAATTTGGTGAAGGGGAAGACCTTCAAACTCATCCTTGAAGTGGTGTTGCGCATCAGGCTCATGGCGTTGCACAGTAGGCAAAATTTTGCCAATTTTGCTCAAAAACTTGGATTTGCACCTAGTTTTCTACCAGTTTGACATTTTCTTCTCTCATGGTCAAATTCATGATGCAATATGATGTAAATTGATGTAATATGATGTAAAATGATGAAAAATGACTTAAGGAGGTAGATACATCAGTTTTAGGTGGTTTTGAACTGAATGAATCATTTTCCATAGTTTTAGAGGCAAGTTGTTCCACTACTTATTTTTGAGTTCCTAGTTTAGATCTTGTTGAAAACGCTCCTTGACTCATAGATTCAACCCTTGATGGCTATCATAGGTGGTTTGATGCCTATATCTTGTACTTTCTTAGTCATTTGTCAAGGTTGGGACTCTTGTGGATGCATTGAGCTACTTTGCACATCACTTATGTAGTTTGGCAAGGAAATTAACTAGGGTTTTGCAGCATTTTGTGGGATTCTTGTGGTAATTTGAATTAGCATTGTTTTCTCCTCATTTATTCATTTTATCTTATGCTTATATGTGCCATCATCTCTCTTATTCTGTATAACTAAATGAATCAATATTAAAAGGTAGAACCCATTGGTGTTTCAATGCTCTGCCTTAGGGTTTATTTAGTTTTACATGTTTTCTATTGTTTGAAGAGGACTCATGACACTTGCATGCCCTCTCTAGCTCCTCACCAGTCTTTAGACTCACCATTACACTCATTTCAAAGTGCTAAAACACTTGCCTACCTCTCCCCGCAGAAACCTCTGCAAATCTATGTTGATCTCCTGGAACCAAAGCTGCCTTCCCCATATGATCCAGCAACCAACCATTAAAATCAATCAAATTCCTCTGAGAAAACATACCTAGCCTAAAATTAGTATTCATATCAGTAATCTCAAGCCTTCTTTGATATATTTTCATTGAGATTGACAAGGAGAGAGCCCTCTCCCGACCTGGTAGGGCTAGCTACCAGGTTAAGCATGGTTTGATGTTACCATAGACCTACCTTTCTCAGTATGAGGTAGATTTAGGCCCTAACATAGTGGTGACCATACTAGGGAAGAATTGAAAACTATTGCCCCATTACATTAAATAATTCTAGACTTTTGGATGATGAGTTTAGAATTCAGTAGGGTAACAAGATTGTAATGTCAATTTGATTTTTGGGAATAATTCAACACATTGGCTTCCAGATGATACACTAGGGTCAATCGTGATCTTTATCCTCCTCCCGTGTATGAAAAGCCAAATCCCATTCCAATAATTCTTCGCCAAGAAAGTTCTTTGATTCCTGTGTTTAGATCTCATTCATGCCTGGTTGTTTTTGAATATCTTGAAGATCTCCCATTTGATGAAAATTTTGATCTATATTTGTTTGAAACTAAGTCTGAAAGTGCAGTTGATGCTACTGTTCTAAATTCGGAGTTTTTCCAATATCTTGAAACTGAAAGAGCAAATAGATCAATTGATGCTTATATTCTAAATCTTTAAACTTAATTTGTGGCTACCAATAATCCCGAGTTCTTAGAATCCGCATCTACTACTCTTGGTTCATCCGCTATTGTGTTTAGTTCAGAAATTCCTACTGAGCCTCCTTTTATTCCCACCATTCCCGTGCAGCCCACCATATCTGATCAGAGATCTGCAGTCTCTTCTCCCCCATCAACCCCTTCAACACCTCAAACATAAAATATTTCTTCATCCCCTTCGACACCTCATACACCCATCACATCAGCTACTATCATTATTCCCACTCCTCCTACATCCCCAAGGCCAATTTTAAATCCACCTCGAGCAATGGCTACCAGATATGCACCTCTCATTTTGCCACATAACTTGGATGTTATGCCTGCTGATTACCAAAGTAAAATCCCATTGTTTGATGCTACTCAAGGTATCACAACACAGAAACACTTTGTTGAGTGATTTCTTTGATCTCCATGAGATAGATGAAGAGAATGTGACTATAAGATTATTTGTGCAAACGTTTGGAGGCGAAGTGCGAAAGTGGTTCAAAGCATTGCCTGCTGGAACTATCAATACATTGGTGGTTCTTCAAAGACAATTTTTGGATCATTGGGAGGTAAAGAAAAATCCACTCCAAATCCTTTCCGAGTATGAAAACATAAAGAGGAATGTTGGTGAAAGTGTCCAGGATTACTGTGTTAGATTCAATACTGTTTATAATGTTATTCTAGCTTATATCAAGCCACCAATGGGGCTGGCTTGGATAAAATTTCCCGATGGCTTTGATCCTGATATGGCATATCAATTGAGAGAAAGAGACCTGGCTACATTGGAGGACATACAGAAAATCGTTGTGAGTGTGGAAGCAAATCTGCTAGCTAAGAGAGCTAGGACAAAGACTGAGAAGTAGGTGACCATAAAGGAAGAAGTTTCTTCCTTAGATCATTTGGTTCGTAAGCTTGAGAAGATGTTCGATAGATTAACCATTGCAGATAAGCCCAAGATGTAGGTCAGAAATCCAAATTTCCGTGGTTAGCAGCAACCACAGTTCAGAATTAAGTAACAGGAGCAAAGAGCACAAGATCCATCAGCTCAACAGCAGGTCAAAACACCATTATAGTAGAACTATGTCCATAGCATTGAACCAGAGGATGATGAGACCCCAATAGGAGAGGAGAATCACTTTTTTACACCAGATGGTTTGCCAATTTATATCACTGAAGATGAAGAGTATTTAGAAAGCCCAACTATACTAAAAGATGAAGATTTTATATTGGTAAATGAAACAATCCTATAAGAGGAATTAGATGAATATCAGAGGGGATGCATGAATGCATTGACAGTGTAGTAAAGATAGTACTCACTGAGGAGTAGGGATGTACCGATCAATCCAATTCAGAAGCGGAAGGAAGCAACACCACCAAAGAATGATTCTCCAAATGTTCAGAAAAAAGGAAAGGAGTCAGCAGATCCTACTTCTAACAAAGTACAATTAGTAAATGAAAAGTCAAATCAGCCAAGTGAAACAAAAGAGAAGTCTAATAAGAAGGATGCTGCAGTCAAAGAGGTAGAGAAAACTACAGCCTTTAGCTTAGAAAATGAGATTTCTAAGTTAAAAGTGTCAATACCTTTAACTGAATTGATGAAAAATAGCAGTTATAAAGGTCAAGTGTCAAAGATTTTGAATATAGCTCCCCTGTCTGATATGGTTAATCTAGAAGACGACCAACCCGAGCTTATCTTTGGTCCGGCATTAGAAGGCCAATCTAAGGATAGTGATGTAGCCCATTTTTACATCAGCCTTAGATTGCATGTTTATGTTTTTCACAACGCCATGTTTGATTTAGGAGCATCTCACAACCTGATGCCAAAGGGAATTATGGAAAAATTGGGTTTGGACATCACTTGCAAGTATCATGATATTTATTCCTTTGATTCTGGTAGAGTCAGATGTATCGGTCTCATTAAATATTTGGTTGTGACTTTAGATCAGATTCCAACAAAGAATGTCCTTATGGATGTAGTTGTGGCCGACATTCCCCCTAGATTTGGCATGCTTTTATCTAGGTCGTGGGGTGCAAAACTCAAAGGGACATTGCAGTTAGATTTCTCCTATGCCACTATTCCTGTCTTTGGTCGGTTGAGGAAATTATATAGGGAGAAAAAGATGAAGTATATGATCACAAGCAAGGAGAAACCTTTGAATCATCCAATTAATTATGTACATACAGGTTTAGAATATTTTGTTCTTTATTATGACAGTGGTTTCAATGATGTAAATAGTCAATTAGTTGAAGTCGAAGATATTCCAGAGATAACATAAAATTTCAGAGCAGTACTTGATCAAGAGAGACAAAGGCTTGAAAGTACCACTGAACAGTCAACATTCCGCTAGTAGCAGAAAATTGATGGACAACAGCCAAAGGTAGAAGAGCAGGCATAATTCCAGCACTTGGAGGAAGAGCCGGTTTGTCGAGTATGGACTTTGATGGAGCAGTAGGTAAGGATGGTGCCGAAATTGGTTTTTGGATACGTAGCCCTATTTTCCTACTGTTAGCGCTTGAGATTTCACCTCAGGCTGAGAAAGGCAAACCTTCAAGGCAACATCAAACCATTTCACCTCGTAGCTAGCCCTATGGGGTATGAGAAGGCTCTCTCCGGTCAATCTCGTTAAATTTTCAATGGGAAG
>APFE031725010.1:0-11389 GCA_000404065.3 Pinus taeda
AAAATTTAAAAAAATCTACACACTTTTTTTTTCTTTGTAGGAGCTCGATATTGCCTCTGATGTATCTCTGTACTTTCAAAACATCCAGTTCTGAAATTGCGACCTATGGTAGCCCTCTGTGTCCTCTTTCCAAAGCCACCAGTCTGACCCCAATTGGATTCTCCAATGACGAGTTATGCCAAATCTCCCACAGTGACCTGATTATAGACCTTTTCAGAAGA
The DNA here is from genome assembly GCA_000404065.3 of Pinus taeda. Lineage (NCBI taxonomy): Eukaryota > Viridiplantae > Streptophyta > Pinopsida > Pinales > Pinaceae > Pinus > Pinus taeda. Next base: position 222 of record APFE031725010.1, read on the forward strand.
GCGAACTTGTATGAAGTGCCACGTGTCACTATTTGGACCTCTGGCTCTGAAAAATATCTAGAAGAAACTATAGTCCATCATATTTCTGTACCGTTTTGCGAAATTTCAATCCGATGCTCAGACAGAAAGTTATGACAATTTTCCCCAGGTCACCTGTTTGGAATGTAATTCAGGAGTCTGCAAAAAGACCAACTTCCTCAGAACATATCTCCGCAAATGTAGCGCGAAAAGATCTGAAATTTGGATCCGAGCTGCAGCACGATGTCTTCTCAAATGGGTTTTTTTTTCGACTTCCGAAACGTCGCAGAAAAAAAATTTATAGCGAAAATGCCACGATGACCTATTTGGAGCAGCGAAACCCTAGAACTTGGCGCTAATACCAAATGTTATGAAACCAGCTCAAGAAAAGATAGGAAAGATAGATCAACACCTTATAATTCAGCCTCTTCGAGGGGGAAACCTCCTTTACATTACATAAATGAATAATTCTTTGATGATACAAATGACAAAACCTCCTTTCTATATATAGGAGTTTAAGGAGTCACAATATAACCCATCCAACCTAACAATAATAATATAAAGCCACAAAAATAATAATAGAGGGATTCTATGGGGCAGAATAATAACAATATGGGGGCAATAGGGGCACAACAATATTAATAAGGGGTACAACTACCATAGTAATGGGGTAATCACTAGTATTATAGGGACCCAACATTTTTATTTTTGATTGCATTACTAGTTAATCTCCAAGGGTTGAACTCGTCTCCATCTATAGGGCCGAACTAAACCTTGTACCAACATGAAGGACCAAATATTTGCCATATTTTCTAGGAGTCCAAGTTGTGAAGGAGGAGTTTGTATTGCAAAATTCCATATTTAATTATGCTAATAAATCTCATATATCCAAGGACGAACTTGTATTCAGTGTCTTCATCAATGGAGCCAAACTGATAGATCAATTCCCAAATTTTAAAGTCTAATATATAGCAGAGATATCAAGTAGTTTTCCATCACATTATTGAGGTTGAATTATTTTTGAACGAGAAGCACAATATGTATTCCTAAGGAGGATCAAACCATTCCAAAAATGGAGGTTGAAATTATATGTTACCAACACTTATTTTCAAGTAGGGACGAGTAGTATTCTCAAGAGATTGAATGGATTTAGGGATTGTTTTCTTTGGGTTCAATTTCTGAAGATGTAACAACAAAGAGAGGGAAAAATTCAACTTTGTTTCTTACTGAAACATTTTTTCCCAACACTGATGTATAATCCCTTAAATCAGCCATAGTCCATTAAAGGAAAGAGACAATTGTCCACCATGCATAGTGAGTTTCAGATCTAAGAATTTCCCTTATGATGACTTCATAATCAAAGCAGAGAAGCATAAAAAGGAGTGTTGTAGCATCTTATCAGTTGGGGTGGTTGAATTGCACATCGTGTGTCCAAAAGGGTAACTATTGGCATAGTTTCTAGCAGATGGGTAATTGTTTGAGTATCCAAGAGAGTTGTCAAGTTATCAAATCAGTCTTGGAGCATTTTGCATGTTTCATCCTACAATGACATTGTAATTGTTGTGTTGTGCTCTTTATTAAAGATCGTATTTTTGCCCAGAAATTGATTAGTGTTCCTTCAAGTTTTTGTACAATTGTTTGACAAAATAATTTATGTTGTTATTTGAAGTGAATTATCAAAGTTTGCACACCATTTGTTTGTAGAAAGGTGTCAATTAAAGTCTAAAATATTTTTGAAACATTTTCTTCAAATCAATTGGAAATAATTTTGTCATTGTATTGGAAACACAAACATACACCTACAGTTGTTTACTCACAAACCATTTGACAAAATATCTCATTGGGAAAACTCACTTACCTTAGAGAAATTAGTGGTGTTTGTGGCCATTCTCTAAAAGGGATATTACACAAAAACACCCCTTCAAATTGGGGGGGAGTGTTATACACCTAATCCTCAAGGATTGGGTGAATAAATTGTAAATATGTAAATAAAAAGAAATTTGAATAGTTTGAACTAGAACTGATCTTGGAAGATGAATCCCAAATCTCTCTCATTTATGTTATATAATTTTATTATTATCAATGCAATAGCATCTAAGTTTTAGATTTACTTTACCTACCATGACAATGTTAATCAAAATGTTAATAAATAATCATTACAACTATTGGTAAGTCATTGTAATACTAATTGAGATAATATGTCCACATGAAACAAAATGTTTTGTTTTTATATATAATCATTCCAAAATATAAAACTTATAACATTAAATTATATTAACCATTATTCATCACTTCAATTGTTTTCATTTCTCAAGTTACTCCATGCCTCATTCTTCGTCACTTGTAGGGGATATTGTACTTGGGTTATTTGCAATGTTTTGTAGATTAGCTTGATTTTCTTTCACCTTTTTATGCTCCATCTACACACATTGAAATAAAGAGTAATGAATATATCAACATTTATAGCATGATTGTGTAAATCAATAAATGTACCATAGCAATGACTTATACATAAACAATATGCATTATTTTGAAGTCGTGCTTCATATCATCTCTCGACATATTTTATTTTGGCTCCACTCTATTCTTTATTCCCTACAAGTTTCATATAGCATGATAAAGTATATATATCATTAAAAGTTTATTGTTATTCCATTTCTTAGAATATAGGGGATGTAAAACAATAGATCTACTTACAAATTATTCAATTAACTCTTGATACTCCAACATATTCTCACAGCCCATATAATCTAATTCCATTCAAATTTTTGGATGAGTATTATTTAGACATCATCACATAATACATCCATGATATGGTTGTGAATTAATTAAAGTATAAAACTTCACAACAAATATGAAATGTTAATTAAAGCAAGAACTGCTTAAAAAATCTACAACCAACTCTCTATTGCATTGTCATCTTGCCTTATATATCTTTAATGGATTTCACAAAAAAAACAATTGAAAAATAATTTTTTATGCAATAAAACTTCCTGATTACACGTAGAAAAACAATGATTACAAACATTCAATTCATATTGTCATCGAGATAGCTATTACCATGATTCAATTAGTTTAACATTTTATTGTTTCCTTGTACAATTTTTTGGACATCCCTACTAACATGTTTTGAATTTCTTTTTGTTCATTGTCTTTAATTTTCTTAATCTTGATGAAGAATAAAAAGAAAATTAAAAATTAGGTGTTATTTCTATGAAGTAAATAGAGTAGAAATAATAATTTGGTAATTTTTGGACTAGTATATACATGTTATAGAAAAATATGGTTAATAATCGTTCCTTTTAAATAATCTTTTTAGTTATTGTACATTTTTTCTATTGCAAATCTTAAAGGTATCATTCACCATTGTTATAGAAATACTTTTTATAATTTAGTAACCTAATTCTTGGATTCATTTCCCCTTAGATAGTGAACAATTTATGAAGATTTTTTCAAGTTTTTTTCTTTGCATGATAGATGTTAATCAATACACATGACTGAAAACTATAAATATATTGAAAGACGTTACTTCTATATTAAAATTTTAGCTCCAGCCATATTCTCTTCGCGAGACATGCTTCCCTTGTGCTCATTGCTACATGTTTCTCTTTAACCTTCTATTAATACAATATCTACATAATAAAAGTATGTCAATTATAAAAACACATTTTATAGATTAAGTAAAAAAAGTATGCATAAAATTGTTTTCTAGCTAAGAATGCACATTATATATTAATAGAATTGGTACATTTATGTTTGCATGGAGAAATGCATACTTCAATGCACAAAAACTCTTGTGCAGTAATACACTCATAGTTTTTCACGCCAAGCATTGCACTCCACATTACTAAACACAATTATGTGTATCTACTATATAATGTGCACCAAGAAATATAAAAAGCTTTTTATAAAAAAAATGAGGATGGGATTTGAGATCCAAATAAACAAGGCTCCTAATCCATTAAAATTTGTTTTACATCAATGTGATTATTGAGGTCAACAAATATCCAATGCTCCCTACAAAATATATAATAATGAAAGGGTAAATAAGCTAAACATGACCCACTACTAGGATTTATAAAAACAAAAAACAAAAAATCACCACCAATTATGGTTTGCAACATTGAAGGTGATTGTAAAGCCTTTTATTTAGTTGAAATGAACTATAAATAGAATAAATAATAAATAAAATAATTTGAGAATTTGTGATATTGAGGGAAAACTTTTTAAGATAAAGAAAATGAACTTGCATACCTATAATTTCTTTTATGTTGATTTGTATGCAATTCTTAGTGTCCCTCAACAATTTTTTCTCTTTAGAAAATTTGTCCACTCAAATCTCACTCTTGGTAAATATCTCTTTTACAAGCCTCTCCTCTAAATTTAGAGTGACAATGGATTAGGGTTCTACTTAGATAATGTTTACAAAATAATTATTTCACTATTTTTTCATTTGATTATTTTTATAGATTAATGAAAAGTATGTTTTCTATTTAAAAAATAGATTAAATTCACAATACCTTTATTTTAAGTGCACAAATGTGTTATATTATTGAAAACACACCAAAGTAACAATCTCATTCGAAATGAAAGTGCAAAACTCTATAAATAGTACTTTGTGGAGGTTTTTCTTCCTTAAGGCCTAAGTGTAGGTGCTTTCTCAACTTGAATTAAAATCAAGTCCACTAAATCATCTAATATAAATAACTATGTCAAGGCATCTATCTAAACTAGGTGAACCAACTACTTTACAAAGGCCTTCGCAATTATGTTTGAAGTTAACATGTTACATGATTTAGAACTTTTTTTAAGAATGCATACATGTATTAATTGTGGTGTTTACTTAAATGCAAGTTAGGTGGGTGAGGGACTAATACTATCAAATGGTTGATACTTCAAGTTCCTTGTTCCATATCATTCCAAGTTCACTAAGTTTTCTCTTGCCTTTTGTAGTTAAATCTATTTTTATGTTTATATTTTGATAATATGATTGAATATATGTCAGTTTCATACTTGCATGTAAATACTTATGCATTGAATTTTGTAAGATCCAAATTCAAGATCAAGTTTGGATGTATAGGTCAATACAAGGATGATGCAAGCTCTTACCTAGAGTAGGATATCATAGGCAGATGGCATATGAAAATAGAGAACCACTTTGCCTTTCCAAGTGTGACATGTCATCCAAGGTGAATGGGACTTCATCGTGAACTAGATCATTATCACACCTAAGTTATATACAAATTTTCAAAATGGAAAGAATTGAAGGTGCACCCTCAACTTGTCACTCTATCTCATTATCTTAATGACTAAATAGTGAAAGTTGATAGTATGATACCTGCAAGTTTGGTCAAATATCCAATATGATATATATAAATGAGACACATGAGCACTTCCTAGCCCGATGTTGAGTATGAATTCCAATCCTATGAGCCATGTAAAGATTTATATGTTTGATGCATGTCTCTATACCCATAGATACTAATTAAATATTGTGCCATTGTTTATTGGTGCCATTACCAATAAGAAGCCCCTCTTTTAAGGATGAAGCTATATTGACAAATCAGTCCACTTCATAGTAGTTTTTTTACAAGACATGGTAGAATTTGATTTAAGAGAAATTGAGCATCACTTGTCTGGCTCGGACAAATAAAGATGCTAAAGAATTATCAACTGGCATGGAGATAACAACCATATGGTTGAAAGGTACCTTTGAGCCTCCCACCACCACCACTAATTAGATACTAGACTCATAGCTATTCTCAAACCTTGTAGTAAGACATAAACTTCTTCTTGGTTATTAGACATGATACCAAGTCCCCGTGTGAAGGAAGTCTGACTTGTTCCTCTAGGGTCCATGAGGACTCTCACCTACATTTTCCTCCTCAAAATTCCCCTTTGAGGCTCCATCAAAACATAGAATATAAGAGTGTTGAAAAATATTCCATTTTTTATCAAGGGTACTTAGTTGAAGCCACCAGTTTGGTCTAGTGTTATGTTTGGACATACTAAGGCCTGTAAATTGAGGAGCTATATGGAATTGACAGAACCATTCTTCTTCATCCACACTCAAGAATGAATTTGATGTGCAATAAGTTGTTTTCATTTGGAGTTAAAAGTGTTACGCTATAAGGAATTTTAATTTTATTGCTACTGAGGGGTTATTCAATTCCTAGTGAAATACTTCTCTATTATAGGAAAACCATATTTTCAAACATAAACACTTTGGCAATGCTAACCGGTCTTTCAAAAACGGGTTGGTCTTTAATGGTTCCATTAGTAGCATTACATTGAGGGAACATGGTTTTCCACAAATCTAACATTCTCATTCTATTATTTAAGCCAGTGAAAGTTGATTTCCATACTCTTATTGTAAATTTTCACTCAAAGATGAAATGAATCGATTTCAAAATTGAGACACAAAACACATCACAAGGGGACAATGCTGCTATGCTTTGCAAATTTTTTACAGTCAGTATCTTCTCATGAACTAATTCTTAATAAATGATATTAACATTTGGGAGGTCGTTAAAGTGCCATATTTGATTCCATATTGTTGATTCTAGGGGGAGAGATAGAGACTGCAGGTGATGTGAATAACCCTGTCTAACACTATAATTTGCACGTCTGCAACCCTTATAATCTGAAGATCTTATTTTCCAAGGTGCACAACCTTTGTGACAAAGGATAAGCCAAGAAAAATGAGGTTGAAAATGTGATGGGGACGAGTCAATTTTCCACTCCAAACATTGACCCAATTCATTACTCCAAGAAAAGATATCAAAGGTCTCCTTCCATTTTGATTTTACATTCATTATTTTAAATGGTGGATCTTATTTTCGAACGTGCACAACCTTTGTGACAGAGGATAATCCAAGAAACATGAGGTTGCAATGTATTAATTTACTATACATAGATTGTTTTTTTGTGAAATTCCATTTTGCCTCAAAGTTCAATTTCTGGTATATGTTCTTGTGTCGATATATTGAGGTTTACCTTCCCCATGGCAGGTGTCATGCTCATGATAATATAATCCATGGCATAGCACAAATTTTGTGAGGAATTTGTTGATGATTCAAGTTTCTAATCCATTAAAAGCTGAAGTGAAATTTGGAGAAAAAAATCATAATGTATTTACATGTACTGGTGAGTCTATTAGATATATAGACCAAATTGGTTCTGACGATTCAATATCTAAAATTGCATTCTGAAAATTTAAACTGCATTTGCCAAACTGACCTTTACACAAGGAAATATGTGATGGATTGCAAGTTAAGGATTCTATATTTTGCAAACAACTTGTCACCTTTCCAGCAGCACCAATATGAACTTTCGCTTCATTGTCATGCATCGATCGCACATATGTCACCACTAAATCCACCCTTTATGTTACAAGCAAGGAAGTTCATATTAATAATTATATGGAACAGATAGAAATTATTTTTGAGCCTAAATGTAAATTAACCAATCATAATTTATGGATGCAAACACTATTGAATATATAGACAACCAACTAACAACAATACTCCAACCCTATCCTGAATTATAGGGTCACCAAAAACCCACTAGAAACCTATAACATGCCAAGAATATAGGATATATGGTAACTAAAACATCCCTCCATGTGCAGGTAACTTGTAAATGACTTCATTAGGTAAGCTGCAGACTATTGACCTCTTGTAGTCAAAATATTTAGCTCTCAAACATGTCAACTAAAAACATAAGTGGTTGCATATTTCCTTTATGGAGGCAATGGAATCTAAATTATATGCATGAATATAATTTTAGTTAACAACTTTCTGTGAGTGAAATGCTAAGATCTAGGATTCAAAACAAATGTATATGATAGAGGATAGAGAAAGGAGAAAGGTGTGCCCTTCAACATTAATTTTCTCATAAGTCTCTTCAATGATCCCCTTCACTAAAGGATGGAAGTAAAGGGCAATGTGTTGGGTTTTAAACATAGTACATTAGTTGACTCTTGGAAGAATATTTCTTATGGGGGTTTGGGATTGAGATATCAAATAAACTACAATACAAGAAAACTATATTTAAGGATGGGCAATGTTTATTTACATTTTCATATATTCAATTTATTTTCATCCTTTGATCTTTACTTTAATATCAATCTTGTTCTTCAAGTACACTTCAGAAATTGTATGGAATATATAATGCAAAATAAATAGATAAATAAATATGAGTCGAAAATTCCTTTTGTAAGATATAGGGAATTAAAATGTAGGTATTGAGGTGATTTTTACATATTGAACTCCTTTTATTGATGATATACTAACACCAGGAAAGATAATGATGGGAACACATCACCATCATCCCATGGCAGTGCACATTACAGAGAAAGATCTGAGGCAAGTTCTCATTGCCATCATTACACCAGAGATAGCCAAGAAAGGTATAAATAGTCTCAGTATTCTAATATTCATTTTGATTACAATCATGTTGTTAACGATGAACATAAATCATGGCATCAAAAAACATGTACTTTTTGTGGTTTACATAACCATGTATTTGATGAGAGTTGGAAGAGAATGGCAGCACAAAAGAGGATGAGACGTGAAACGCCTTCTCCACAGCAAAGAAAGAAGCAGGTTAAGAAAATCTGGAGGAAGAAGACTTATTGCAGTCATTGTGATAGAGGTGGCCATCAAAGAGCCATGTGTTGGAGGATCCATCTAGGGAAATGCCTTAAAGTCAAAGCGTTGGTGCATGAACCAGTTGAAAAAGTCGTTCGACAAGAAAAACCACCACAGGGAGATGACCCATTCACATTGATAAGTGAAAAATGGTTTCTAGATATGTTAGCTTATCATGGCCGTGTTTTTTTAAATCATTTGTTGCAATTTAAAATGTAAAAATGATGATGTTCTTTCCATCACTTGTTAAGCAACAATGATATGTTGGCCTTGTTTTCATAGCTTGGGTATTATTTCCATTTTGATGTAAACTTGACCATAGAGTATGTGCTATAAACTCATGGAAAGCATGGGATGCTTGGGTCATTAGTTGGTCATGTTAATTAAGCATGTAATTTGCATAATTGTACTATAGGTTTGCAGAGGGCACAGGTGTTGTCTCATCACTTATGGCTCTAAAGAACAAAGGTGAAGGAGAATGAAGGGTGACTTGTCAAAACACTTGTACTGCAGACAAGGTACAAAGAATTTGCAGATTATTTTCATGATTTTGGAGGACTGAAAGCTCCTTAGTGCGTAGGATTGGTCTAGGTGGCTCCAGACACATGCAGAAATCCAAGGGGGCTTAGAAATGGCCAAAATTTAAAGTGGTCAGATTTCTCTTAAACCAGCACCAGATCGAAGTGCTCATTGCCCTGATTCCAACAGTGTGAATGACACTCAAATCCGAGCTCGTATGAGTGAGATAGAGCCAGTCAATGTTTTGGTCAAAGTTTCCATGTGGGCCAGGTTTAATGGTCTTACAAATTGACTGAGCCCATGACATGGAATTTGGATCCTGAGAGCGAGCAAATTTGTTGGATATGTAATTTGTTTAATAACCCTTATTTGTCTAATAACCTTTATATTAGAAAAAATAAAAAGGAATGGTGGTGGGTCATGACCCCGGCCACCTCCATCATACCCTATATAACATTATAAAACAAACAAAAAAATTAAATGGGGTGGCAAGTCACCAACCCTGCTAGCCAAACTGTCGGCATACCATATCTGTGGCGGGTGGTCAAACCCCACCACCACCGAAACCATGCAAAACAACAAACCTGTAGGTTTTAACTCCGTACAGAAATTACCTGCATACGAATTCTAATAACAGAAAATAAACAATGCAATAGCATAACACATAAAACACATATACACAAAGATTTCCCCTGGATCCCAAACCGGGACTACCAGCTTGATTTTTCATTATGTTCCTTTCAATGATACAATACATATTTATACATGCCAAAGCATCCAATACCATGGACCGAAAAACCATCACGTCTAAAACCATGGACCAAAACCATCGCATCCAAAACCATCTGCGAAAACCATGCACAAAACCATAGGTAGGTCCGCCCAACCTAATATAGGGTCCAAAAAAATTTCCCCAGGGCATTGCCCGAGACCTCGTAGAGGGGGGCTACCCCCCCCTGTCAACCCCCGCTGCAATCAGCACAATGAAGGGGGGTCTTTTCCCCTCTGATGAACTAGGTGGGCTAGTCGTGGAAGGAATATAACACAACCCAACATTCTCCTACTTGTTGTTTTCTTTCCACAGGGAGCCACAGGAGAGCTTAGTCATTTATCCAACCCTACAATGCCCATTGTTTCTCTACACCAAGAAAACTTCTCAAATTTCACAGATTTTTTCAATGCATCAGAAGTATTCTTTAAAGTGTCCACCTTTACCAGCAACACCTTTTTGCCTTCTATAATATCCCTCACAAAGTGATATTGAACTCAATATTTTTTGTCTTTGAATTATAAGCAGGGTTCTTTGCCAAGAAAATTGCACTTTGGCTATCACAACCTATCCTTATGGCTCCCTGTACTAACCCCATACTTGAACACAATATCTACAACCAGACTGCTTCCTTTGCTTACATGAGTGGCTGCCATGTATTTTTCCTTTGTATTTGATAGTGCCACTACATATTGTTTCTTACTCATCCAACTCAATGCACCTCCAAATAGGTTAAACGCATACCCACTTGTAGATCTTCTCTGATCCAGATCTCCAGCCCAGTCTGCATCAATAAAGCCATGAATATCCAAAACTCTATCCAATCCTGGTCTTCCTTGGTAGCACAAACCATAATCACTAGTGCCACGCAAATACCTGAAAACCTGCTTCACTGTTGTCCAATGCTCCTTCCTTGGTTTTGACAAACACCTGCTCAATACTCCCACTGCAAGTGCAATGTCTAGTCTAGTATAGACCATCGCATACATCAGACTATCGAGTACACATGCATATGGAACACGGGACATGTCCTCTTCCTCTTCTTGTATCTTGGGACACTGTTCAGCAGATAACTTTACACCTGTAGGAATAGGAACCTTCACCGGTTTACTATCCTGCATATTAAACCTCTGCAATATTGTCTTGACATACTTCCTCTGGTTTAACTAGAGCTTCCTCTTTTCCCGGTCTCTTTTAATTTCCATGCCCAA
>APFE031725018.1:0-19314 GCA_000404065.3 Pinus taeda
ACTTGGATTTGCAAACCCTTATGTGCCTTTTCTTTTTCATTGGATTTTTCCTTTGATTTCCTATCTAGCACTACCCTTATGTCTTCCAAGGCCCCAGATTAAGCAGTTGGGAACCTTAGATTCTCTGCCTGACTACTGATCTGCCAAGATTAAACAGTTTGGACAGACTTTCTTGCTCTATTCTATAACAGAAAGTTGAAACATGGCATGATCCAGATTAAACTGTTGGACCATCCATCAAAATTTAATAGACATGAAGGCATGTACACACCTTTCCTTTCCTTGGAAATATGGGATCTTTGTATCAGCAAAGCAGAGCATATTTGGCTTTTGAGTTTGCCAATCATGAAATATGAAACCTATTGGTATAGGTATCCAACACCAACCCGACTCAATCATGGTGATGGAGTGAAAGTGTCATTTTCAAGAGCGACCTGCTACCAATAAAGTTCTTCAAGTTTTCTTCCCAATTTTTCCCTAGTTATTTCTAACCAGTAATTGTTTATTTTTTTCAAGCTTGAGGAGGATAACATATGCTTGCTCTATAATTTTCCCTTAGGGTAAACCTGTCGCTATGTTTTAGCAAGCCTAGCGACAGTGAAACTCACTCTTGTCTGTAATGGACAAGTTTGTCACTATTGTTTCAATGATTTTAATGACAAAGATAACTCGGTCCTTTTCAGTTTTAGAGAGTCTAAAAAGAGACAAAAAGGAAACTCCAGTAATCCTTTTTCATAGTATAATCCCTTAAGTCTAAAAAAGTATAAAAAAATATGAAAGGGATGACTTTTTTTATCACTTTAATGAGTCAAAAAAGAAAATCACTCAATCTTTTCATGTAATGATCCCTTAGATCCAAAAGTATTAAAATACAACAGGGATGGCACTTCCAATCACTTTAATGAGCTGGAGAGGCCAACTGCTAGACAATCTTTTTATATTTTATGAGTCTAAAAAGAGCTTAAAAGAGACTCGTTACTTCCAAACACTTTAACAAGCTCGAATTCTTGAAAATGTTTTCATATTTAATGAGTATGAAAAGGGTTTAAAGAAAACTCATTTTCTGAGGAACGAGTGATATTTTCGGGTAGCAGTTGGTTCTAGGTAATGTTTTGAACTTTTCAATCATGGCAGTGTAAATAAGGTGGCTAAAAGAATCACTAGTCGCAATTGTTCCTCAAAAAGGTAAATAATCAAGTGGAGGTGTATGATCGGCTAAAAAGTGGAGGTGATGGTAGGAACACGACGAAGGCTCAATAGTGGATAGAAATGCGATCAAAAAGGTTATTTAATGAAAGTGGGTTGATTTTTTACTGAGCTTGAACTCTGGGGAAACATATGCTCATATCTAGGTTTATTTTTTAACGAGCTTGAACTTTGTAGAAACATTTCTCATGTGGTTTACATGCCCCTAGCATGATGAAAAGGAGAGTCTCTTGTAACTAGATGGAAATCACTATGGTGAAGCAGGATGGATTCATCTAGAATAGACAAAGGTGAATGTATGACAGACCAATCACATAACCTACAAGGAAACTTATCTTTACAACTAGTTGCATGCCCCCCAAGCTTCATTACATTCACCAGACTACCCATGGAAATTAGGTGGATGGAATGAAGGTTCAAGAGACAATGATTTCGCTTGGAATCCACTGTATTTAAAGTAGTTGCTAGAAAATCAAAAACTAAAGGATGATTAAGGTTGCTGGAATAATCTTCGTGGTAATCCGGAAGATGGGAACAATGGTGGTAATCTTCCCATGGTGCCTCTCCTATCATCATTGAGTGAATGATTCCTTCGTCGGTAGAATGTACATGCAACCAAGGATCTAAAGAGGTGCAATATTCCTTAGACCTATCTATCCAAACACTCAATGAGCATTGATTTGGGTTTTCCACTAGGCCAAGAAAATTGATTGCTACAATATTTCTATTGGGCTTGGAGGCAATACCTGGCAATGATCCATGCTAACAAAATGTTCAGAAATATTCTGAACCTGTGTAGATATGGAAGATATCATATTGCAAGTTCCCACATTGGCCACTTTTTCCGATTTACTTGGTGGCGGTAGGGCAAAAGTACCCATTAAGGTAGGGTCCTTTAGGAGGCCTACTTTGATATTTTAAAGCGATTGAGAGCTTCCATGGATCATTAGAATGCTTCCTATAACTTGTGAACTGTTCGGGAGAAATGTTTGTTGGTCAATGATTGTAATTCCTCCTTGGAAGTGAAATGAAATCTTTCTATAGTATGTTGACACAACAGCAGCCATAGCATAAATCTAGGGCCTTCCCAGTAAGATATTGTAATCGAGGTTTCCATCGATAACTTCGACATCAATTTCTACTGTCTTGCCACCCAGTTCAACTTGCAAGTTACTTAAAATCCCATATGGGGTGTATGTTCATCCATCAAATGCTTTTAATGTCATTGACGATCTTGACAAGGGTGGTGAGCCTAAATTTTTCTAGCAACTCATTGACATAATGCAGGTAGATTCCCACTCATCAATGATTGTTTGATTAACAATTTTGTTCAGGGCTTCACTTGGATGAGGAAAGTGAGTTGAGATGGTAACTGAGGTTTATATCCTTTATGATTAAAGGCCACAAGATTGGAATCCACTGGGTCAATCCCACCTATTGTTGATAATAGAGCCTACTTTTGGGAGGGGCAGTTTTGCAGTACTTCAAGTGTTGACATAACAGATGGTGATTGGGCCAGATCCTCTACTATTTTATAATCCTGTGTTGTTCGAGCATGATGATTAAATGTCAATTTATGTACTACTCCCTTTGGTGGCTTTATCATTAGCTCATGAATGATGGGTGGCACAACTTCAGTTGAAGTTGTTGTTGAACTACTAGGTTGATCTGTAGCCTTGTTGTTTGACAGTTGTGGATTCCTGTACTCTTTATTCCTTGTCAATATCAAAGCATCATTTTGCTGCTTTGAAATGGACAACATAAGCACTTGGGATGGGGAAGCATTTTTGTTAGCAACCATATTGGTTTCTGGGTTTGGAAATGGATCAGTCAATACTACTAAGGTTTTTGAACTCTTAAAGAACTTCTTAATCTCAACTTTATGCAGACAATTTCTCATCCAATGGTTTTCATCACATATGTGACATGGCCAATTAGGTTTCTTTTGCCCAGAAGGGCTTTTAGAAGATTTTTCAAGAGACGAATCATCCTGTTTCTTCTTTTTTCTTTTCCTTTTCTTCTTGCCCCTTGGTTGCTTCAGTTTTTTGCCTTTGTCAGAGGACATGACATTAACCTCTGAGGTAGGAAGTGTGTCACTTTCGTTTTTACTAGAAACTGCAAGGGCCTTGCTAGATGGGGCCTTTGCAGTTTGTGTACTTGAGGTGCCAGTCACGCCATCACTGGCATGAGTGTCCTTGTTTGATTTAAGAGGAGGAGGAACGGAAAATTGTGGTCTAGTAGCGTCAGGAATTTTGTCATAGATCATGCCAGACTGAGTAGAGATCAAGTCTAGATATTGTGCACAAGCAATGACTTGCTCTTCAATGACGACTCCTCCCTTGGCCACATCTTTTGTGATAGAAGGTAATAATGACTTAATAAACCATTCAACTAATAGATGATCAGGAACATATGTCTTTACCATTCGACAACGACGCCGCCACTCATGAATATGATCAAATATGTGAGTGGCTGTTGTCTCTATAAAATAGGTAAGGAGCTCCGTTCCTATTTCCTACCTTATGGGTAACTGAAAATGGGTTAAAAAGGTGGTGGCGAGGGTGCTGAAGTTATCGAATGAATCTCTAGGCAATTCTATGTATCCTTTTGCTGCCAGACGAATTAACGTTCGCTAAAAGAGACGAAGCCTAATCGAATCATCATTGAGAGTGTTGGACGAACACCACAGATGAAAGGTCATCACATGATTCGATGGATATTCACTCGGATTTCCATTGAATTTAGGAATATCTGATGGAAGTTCATGAGGAATCGCTAGCCACTGAGGGGCGTATGCAATTGGATCATTTGCTAGCCAATTTAGATTTGGTAATTCTAAAGTTGCTACGAAAGGCAACTGTTGATTTAGGTTTGGCGAAGCATACCCAGGATAAGATCGGATCACCTGAGCCATGGGTCTTTGCATACCAGCATAATTTATTTTATGCCGATAAATTTGATAAGGATTATGGGTGTAACCATTATAATATGATTTTTGGTAACCGTTTTGAATATACGGCTACCCATTACCTACAAAGCTTTGTTTCTCAGGTCTTTGGTAAGCTGGCTGGAATTGCGGATGTTTACATTGCACAAGCCATGGCTGTGAAGACATTTGCTGTTGCCCAAGTCTAGATGTTTGACCAAGATGAGGGGTTATAGTACCCATTTGAGCCTGAGTCACTTCAATTAAGGATACACTAATCAGTGGTTGTGATTGAGTCACAGAGATGAGAGGCTATTGTATTACGACCTGAGAGACTAGAGGTTGACATACAATTGGCAGCACTTGTACTTGCAACACCATCACAATAGTTGGTGTAGTGGGAATATTTGACACAAGTTGATTTGGTTTTACAGAATATACAACTCTTGGCCGTTGAGGCAATATTGGTACCAAACCACTGGATGTGATTCAAGCCCGACTCGAATTCTGTTGTAAAGTCTCATATGGTTTTCTCCTAGAGGGAACAATGAAAAATCATACTGCCCCCCATATGGTGGAAATCCAATGTTCAAACGGAAAATTGGCCTTTGGAGACTGGACTGTCCAAATTGATATTGTTGCGAAGGATCAATTTGCTAAGACTCAACATAAGAAATTCCAGATAAGGTTCCAGATGAACAAATAGGAACAGACCATACTGTCGAAACACTCCTTGAGTGGACTCCATCTAGTGGTTGAGAAGTAGTTGGGACAGATGGTATACCAGCGAACATTGTCAAAGTAGCAGCAAGAAGTTCTGCTGCTGGTGTGTCAAATGAAACAGTCCTAGATGTCGATGGTTGTTCAGACATATCAAGTCTATCCAAAAGACTTCTTAGCAATTCTACAGGGACTTGTGATGAAGGATGACTAACTTTTGTAGTAGAAGGATATAGGTGGATCCCAATTCCAAAATGCAATGGGGTACTGGATGGAAGATCCTCCACAATCTCTTCTATAGGAATTAGTCCAGGTGGAAGAGGTAGACCGTTAGGTCCATAAAATATTTCTGGTGTGGAAGAGAGTACAGACTCTGCAGCGATAAATGTTGGAGGGGTAACACCTTCCAAATAAGCCCTAGATGGAGATGGTTTAGGAATAGAAGTGTTTACTGTTACACTAGGATCATTTCTAATGTCCTCTTATAACTGCGGAACTTCTTCTGTAGAGGCAGGGATACCTGAAATAGTTGGAGTAACTGGAGTCTCCAAGGATGTTGAAACACAAGTTTCAAATAAACCAAGAGACTTTGAACTAGTTAAATGAGATTGCTTGGCCCATAATGGTTTCGTTTCTGGAGTCAAAGATGGTTGTCTGGTTAGTCTCCGTGAAATACGGGGTTTTTATTGACTTTCTTCCACTATTTCAGATTACTTGATCAATTCAAAATAAAAAGGGGAAAATGTGATTCCGAATTAAACGAATTTTATGATGCTTTGACACAACTTTCTTTTTCAGTTTTTAAGAGTCGAGAAAAAGCTAAAGATGACTCTAGTCACCTTTGATTTTTAATGAGCCTGAAGTGACAAGTGCTTAGATGGACCTTTTCTTCTAAGGAGTCTGAAAAGGAATGAAAGTGACTACTCTGGAAATCTAGATAGAGGGATTACCAAACCAATCGCAGAACTACAGAATACTTTTTAAGGTAAGATAGTCAATCTTCCCGAATGCTGTGTTCAGTGCATTGCAACCGATAGGGTAGCAGACACGACTTCCTAAGGATAAAGGATATAGCCTATTATGGTCTCACAATATATACTTGACGGTATGTGGGAGCACAAGTCTATACTAGAACTTGTCATATCAAAGAGGAGGAATCACCCAACCTACAATGAAAACGATAGTTACCAGGCTTTACGACGTTGGAATATGTCTCTGGCCTAGACTTCTATATGTTGTGTGTTAGGTTCCAAACCGTTTTTATGTTCATTGAGGTTTATTTTCCATTGATCTTTCTTATGAAGTTTTCCTTTAAGGTTCACCACGCGATGTAGATATAAAATTACTAAATATGCAATCTAAGATTATAAACAGTCGTTTACTTTATTTTTTCAATGAAAATCCTAGCTACTAAGTAAAGATAAGTAAAATCCTTTCAACATAGAGCAGAGAGCACACACTAAGATGCACTGTCTTAAATCAATTTCCACATGCAGTCTAAATGGAAATGCTCATGCATGTATTTGTTTTTTAGTTTCCTTAATGTGAGAATGACAAAAAGAAAACCAAGTATAGATTTGAACTATTTTCCTTAAAGTAGCACTTTAGCAATTTCTTTTCAAAACAAAAGGAAGATTTAGACGACACTTTCAATTTCGACTTGAAAAATACTTTCGACACTTCAAATAATTGATGATTCAAATCAAATACAATAGCAACATTTTAATCGACTATCTAAAAGAGGAAGACTTTATGACACTCTTTTCTTTGACTGAAAATGACACTTGCGACGCTTTCGAATCAAAAGATGACAGTTCGATTAAGCTACTTTTTAAAAAGGAGGACTATAAATGATGAAAAATACATAAAAACATTCATAATTATCTATCAATGGAGGGTGAATAATGCAAAGGAAGAGAGTTTCAACATTGATATACTGATCATAGACAAAAAAACTATTGAATAAAGCTGAAGACAATGAAGAGAAAACCAAAATCTAGAAGCAGAAACAGTCTCACTCAATCATCGCACCTGTAACACAGGGAAATAGGGATGCATCTCACCTACAACACACAGGAGGTGCGATGTATCCAGGTTACTAATGAGAGACAGTGCGATGGTCAAGAAATGAGACTAATCTTGGTTTTCACTCACAGTTTGTAGCTAAGTTCAGGGATTTAGGCTGAGCTAATGATAAACAGTAAACACAAAGTACAGGGGCCAATCTAATGAGGTTACATGAGCTACCACCAGGGCACTTAGGATGTTTGCAAGTTAAATGTTCAGTTCATAAACTAACCCAGAGATTGAATGAAGCAGCGTTGATCTACTTTGCAGTTGCCTAGCAAGAGCAATTCGAAGGCTAGCTAACTTAACTTTAGGCTCCGTCTATAGTTTATGAAGCAAACAAACTATTTGCTCCCTAGTGGAGTTGCCATTTTGTTACTAGGAAAACTAGTGTCCATTCAGAGTTGCTGGTTGCACTAAGACAGGTAGCTATCTTAGAAACAAACAAACTAATGTTACTTGTGTTTTCCTTTATGAGAGATAGATGAGAGAGAAGCAAAGAGTACCAACCTCAGTCTTTCGCTTGGCTCCATGCTTGTTTCCTTCCTCCTTTGACAGAGCTTTTCCACTCCTTCCTTACTTGTCTCACTTCAAAAAAGACCTGTAGGGTCAAAGCGGCATAATACCATCAAAGCATAGAGATCTATAACCATAAACAATATAGGATCAAATGTATATTAACCATACAAATGCATACATGAATACAAGATTCAGAAATATACAAGAACATGGAGGAAAACTCAAATAGCTTTATTGATAGAAGTAGTAGAAGAGAGGATTACAACCAAGCTGTTTGATCCAACACCATCCTCCCAGCATGAAAGCCCTTTTCACCTCATGAAAATCTAGATCGCCCAACAATACAATGTTGCACAGAGAAACCAACAACACTTCCTTACAAAATATAAAATTCCAGCCTTTGGATCTCTAGGATGAGGGATCCATCTATAGATATTTGTAGGCGGGTGAGTTAGCTTCTAGGATTTTCATTAGTTTCATTTCACTAGTAGTTCTTGGTTCCACTTGGAGATTTCATAATCTCTTACTCATCCTTGGGGGAATTCAGAGAGGTGAGTGTCAAATGAGCAATTTCTAGAAGATTCTCTAGGTTTCCACCTAGAAAACTGCCTCTGCCAATTGTCTACTCTCGCCATCACACACTATGGAAGGGCTTTTCAGTATGCATCACACTCCCCATGTGTAATATGTGAGATGCATCACACCCTAACCATGGAGTAGGTAAGATGGTCCAGTTTTGATCAGTTGTAAGTAGTTTTTCAGGGAGAACTTCTGGGAAATGATGTAATCAGTTGACCTTGTTCCTTTAGGGTATGAAACAACATTTTTAGGGGCTTATACACCCTTGGTTTATGGACATATGTGATTGGGGTTGTAGTGCCCAAATATGTCTATAATACCTGCGACTTTGTGTGATTTGGGCAAATTAGAAACAGAGAGGAAGGATTATTCTCATGTGTATGTTCTTTTCTGCCACACCTTAGTGTGATATTGGAAAACTAGAAACATTGAGGAAAATATATAGTTTCTAGCAAAAGCTAAATTGAAGCCATAAGGTTTTGTTTTTCTTTGTATGTCTGTGTTGGGTTGTGTGGTTTTTAGTTTTGTAGGCAAAAAGGGATTTTTCAAGTAAGCACACACCCTAAAGCTTCAGTGACTAAAAAAGAAAAAACACCTTCCTCTTTTCCAAAAATTACTAGTCTTTTAAACTAGCTCACTTGGACCAAAGTTACTTTATGAGAATAAACATCTTGAGTTCAAGTCTTCTTTTTGTTGAGTTACTTTTTCAAAAAGCACATGTAACTTATGTTTTCAAGTTACTTTATGTAAACGTGTTCCCACCCATTATAAAAAGTGAGTCACTTATAATTCTAAAGTATTTTTATCTTTTATTTAAGTTACAATTTAGTGGGTAGCTCATAAAGTACCATTGTAAAACTAACTTTCACTTATTTATAAAAGTGGGTCACATAATTTTTTTTTTTAAAGTGAGATAATTAGATTAAGTTTGGAAAGGGGGTGAGGGAGCGGATTTTTAAAAAAAAATCTAACATTATCATTTACTTTTGCACATTCACACACTTCGTTGGCATCTTCAACAACTTTCCTTCAAAAAGCCATAACTTCTTCATTCACAAGTTGTTTTCAGAGCCATTTTTTTAATCGGCCTAATTTTTGAGAGCTTTCCATTGGAACATTTATCTTTGGCATCTACAGCTTCAATTTGTGTTAAAATGGAAAGTCCATGCCAAGTTATTCTTGATATCCCCAACTACTTATAATGGTAGTCCTATGTTGTGGATTTACTTAGAAGTAAAGGTATTTACAGAATAGCCCTTGGCTAAGAAACTAAATCTAAAGATGAAAAAAAGGCATCCAAATGAGAAAATAGGCAAGATCAATCACGTGGGTTTATAGTGATGTCTATTTCTCCAAATCCTATATTCCATATGACAAAACTTGATACCCCTAATGAAGCAATGAAACAACTCACTAAATTTTTTGGGATTAAAAATGAAATTAGAGCCCATCAACTCGAAAATGAGTTTCTTAGATTGGACCCTAACAATTTTTCCTTCATTGAAGATTTTTTTTACAAGTTCAAGACACTTAGACTTCTCTTGGAAGGTGTTAAGGTTAGGAAGGAAGATGGTAGCCTTATCTATTCCATTCTTACTAAGTTGGGACCAACCTACTCTGTGTTTGTTTCCACCTTCCATTCTAATAGAGAAGCCTTCATTTCTCAAGGACAAGACTACAAGTCCCCCTATTTTGATGCCTTTTGTGATTCTTTAATAAGAAAACAAGAAAAATTATTATATCTTGGCCTTATCAATCTTGGACTCTTCTAAGAAAGCCTTAGCCACCAAGCAACAACCAATTCAAAGAATTCTAGTAAGCCGTATCCTAAAGTGAATGGTCCTAAACCAAATAAGGGTCCTAAGAAATTTCAGTCTCAAAATGAAAAATCAATTCAAAAAAATGATTAGGCAAATAAAAACAAAGGGAAGAGGACTGAAAGACATTATAACTTTTGTAATTGAGATTGCCACTTAGAATCCAAATGCTTTAAGAATATGGAAGCCTTGGAAGCAGAAATGATGAAGCATAACATCCATTTGGAGAATTCGTCAACTTCAACTTCATCTTCAGGAATAACACTTTCTGCATGTGTTTATCAAACATCTTGGTCTGGTTATGCACTAGATGTATCTTCGTCTTCTCATTCTCATGAGTGGGTCATTGATTCTAGAGCTCTTATCACATGGTAAAAAACAAAGCCATGTTTCTTCTTTAAATGATTGTAACACCAAAAATATATATGTTGGTGATGATAGATCTCTTAGTGTTGTAGGGGCTAGAACTATTCATCTAGACAATGGTCAATTTAATGATGTATGATTTGTTCCAACCTTATCCTGCAACCTTCTATCTTTGTATCAAACAACTTATTCGGGTGAAGATAAAATCATTGAATTCTCACTTCGTGATGTTGTAATTAAAGACCTAAGAGATCCTAGATAGAATTTAACTACTAGCATTATTGATGATTCTACAAGGTTGTATAAGCTTAACAAAATTGGGTCATCAACTATTCCCTTGGTATTTGTTGCTCATAATGGTGAAGTGAGCAAACTTTGGCATAAGAAATTTAGTCACTTAAATTATCGGTCCCTTCAAAATATATGTAAAGAAAATATGGTGACAGGTCTTCCTATGGTATCTCATAGAGATGGTTTTTGTTCGGGATGTGTACTCGGAAAGCATCATCATGATAGTTTTGAAAAATGTGCCTCTTAGCACGCCTCAACCCATTTACAACTTGTGCATAGTGATTTATGTGGTCCACCTCTAGTTGTTTCATTCTCTGGCTACAAGTATTTCTTAACTTCGTTGATGATTTCTCCAAACGCACTTGGGTATACTACTTAAAAATCAAGAGTGAAGTATTTAACATGTTCTTGGCCTTTAAGGCCTTTGTTCAGAAACAATCTGGACATCAATTCTTAAGCTAAGATCTGATAATGGTGGAGAATATGCTAACAAAAAATTCATTAAATTTTTCCATGAGCATGGAATTCAAATTCAATGTACTGTTCCATATACTCCACAAAAAAATGGTGTAGCTGAAACGAAGAATCACACCTTAAAGGAAATGGATAACTATATGCTTCAATATAAAGTAGTTAGTCTTAAATATTTGGGCAAAAACAATTATCTGTGCAAATTACATAGTAAATCACATTCTTACTAATGTTTTAAAGTATATCACTCTAGAACAAGCATGGAGCTCAATTAAACCAGATGTAAGTCACTTTCATGTTGTTGGAAGTGAAGCATGGGCCCATATTCCCAATGAGAACATAAAGCCTTAGAACCTAAGAGTGAAAATTATATTTTTGTTGGATATTCTGAAGATGTCAAAGGATCTATAATTATTTCACTTAAGTCCAAAAATGTTATCATTAGAAGAGATGTAAAGTTTGTTGAAAATATATTGACCTACGAGCCTAGTTCGGTGGATGTGCCACCTCTCTCTCTATCCCTTCTACTTGTGAAAATATTTCTTCTTCAGATGATGACAATGAGAATGAAAATCCTCCCCCACCTTCTCAGGATCCTCCTTCAACTCCTCATCTTCCAAAATGGGTCCATGATACTTCGGATGTAGTAGGTTGTCTTGCAGGTGATCCTACAGATCAACGACATACACATTCTCAGTTCGATAGAGCCTCTTATTTATTGGCTGAAGCTTCAACGAATTATGATCCTAGCACCTTTGCAGAGGCTTCAAGCCATCTAGATTGGGATGAAACTACGAATGAATAATATCATTCATTATTAGCAAATGATACATGGGATATTGTTCCTCTTTCAAAGGGATGAAAACTTGTTATATGTAAATGGGTTTATAGAACCAAGTATGGACAAGATGGAAAATTTGATAAACATAAAGCTTGTCTTGTTGCTAAGGGTTTTTCATAATTCGAATGGATTGACTATACTAAAACATTCTCCCATGTTGCCAAAATGAATTCTATTTTCCTTGTTCTTTCCCGTGTTGCCTCTTTCAAATGGGAAGTCCATAAGATGGATGCTAAATCTTCTTTTTAGCATGGGAACTTGCATGAAGAAATCTATATCGAACAGCCTCCTGGCTTTATACAAACAGACTCCAGCCTTGTATGTCAGCTTAAGAAATCACTTCATGGTCTCAAGGAAGCCCCTAGGGATTGTTATGCCAAAATGGATAGATTTCTTTTAGATACTAACTTTTCTAGGTGTCATTCTGACAATATTGTCTACACCAAGAAAGCGGGTAAGTCTCTTATCATTGTTGTTATTTATGTTGATGATATTATCCTTACTGGTAGTGATCCCAACCATATAAACTATGTGAAGCCTAGCCTTAAAAAGCAGTTTGAAATGACATACTTAGGAAGCTTACATTATTTTCTTGTTCTTCAAGTCTTGCAATACAAGGCAGGTATTTCCCTTTCCCAATCCATGTATGTCTGTGATCTTCTACACCACCTTCACATGGAAGACTGTAAGCCAGCCCTTTCTCCCTTTCAATCTGGAGCCAAAATTTTAGTCACTTGTACTTCCCTTGAAGTTGATTCTACCTTATAGCATCAACTTGTACAACAAATTTTGTATATGACCCATACCTGTCCCAACCTTTCCCTTGTTGTTGGGCTTATTGTTCGGTTTATGCAAAACACACGTGAAAGTCATTGGAAAGAAGATAAAAGAATATTTCGTTATGTTTGAGGTACAATTTAGTTTGGGATTTATTATAGTGTAGAAGAACCTCTTCTATTGGTTGGTTTCACTGATTCCGATTGGGCTAGTGACCCTAATGATTGGAAGTCTACTACAGGGTATGTCTTCACTCTTTGTTCTGGACCTATTACATGGGCTTGTAATAAACAAAGTGTCATTCCTCTTTCTTCAACAGAAGTAGAGTATTGTGGCACCATAGAAGCTGTTAAGGAAGCCATTTATCTTCATCATATCCTGTCATAGTTTGGCTTTCAGCTACAGCATCCGACTACACTTGGGTGTGATAATCAAAGTGCCATTCAACTATGCAAAGATCTAGTCCAACGTTAGCACAAAAAACACATTGAAATACATATGTACTTCATCAGAAAGCTCATTCATGACCATGTTCTTGAAGTGCAATATTGTTCAACTCATGATCAAGTTGCAAACATCTTTACAAAGGCTCTCATAGAGGCAAAGTTTACTAAACTTGGATTTATGGTTGGAGTTCAAGAAGTTGTCACTAAGGGGGGATAGAGTCTAATGCCTCATTCCTTCTCCTATTGTGTCATATTTGTACATCCTTCAATCCTATCCCATGTTGTTCTCAAGGGGGGATGTTAGGATATTATGACACATAGGAAATAATTAAGTATAACTTGTCCTAGTGTGGAGTTAGGTAAAATGTGTTTTTTCACTATGTACATTTGTAACTTACAATCCGACAGTCACGATATGTTCTAGACATGAAGTGATTCGACAATTCATTCTATCCTTGGTATTAACCAAACTTGATCCATGGCTTGACACCCGATTTGTCCATGATCTCTATTTAAAGAGCATGGAGGGTCATTTGTAGGGTGACCGTTCATGACAAAAGCTTATGTAAATTTTATTTCTTTTATTAATAAATTTCCTGAAGTGATTGCATTGGCTCAGCCATGCACTGTTTCCCTCTTTGAGGGTTTTAACCACGTCAAGAATGCTAGTGTATTTATCTATGATTTGTTTGTGAGTGGTGTCCTTTGGTGTTCTATCTGAGGAACGTACCCTTAAAATCCTACATGATCCCTTTCACTTCAGTTTTTTAATCACATTCAACATCATTCTCGCACAAACTTAATCTTGTAATTATGCATATTGTACATATTAGGATAATATAGGATAGTATTATGGTTTCTGGAGACCAATTAAATTATTCAAGGTTTCCACTTGAATTTAAAGTATTTTATTTGGGACTCTAACTAGGAAATTCCTCTTGTGTTGAGCGAGGACATCTCAAAGTAGAAAAATATTTGGAGCAAGAGGTGGGGCCACAGATTTCTATCTATGTGAAAGTATATATGTTTATTTACGACTCATCCTTTGGGTCATTAATTTAGTAGACATGAACCTGCTAGAGGCTTTCTTAAGAAACCAATCTTGCCCTTGATTAGACCAGGATATGAGAGTGCGAGTGGTGTTACTACTGTAGATCATGTATCAGAATTTTCAATCAAATGTAACGATTTTAATATCACTTGTGATAGTGAGATATACAGGGTATTCATTCTCACATTTAGAGGTCATATTAGAGGATGGTATACCATACTTCCAAACAAATCTGTACATTCTCGGGGAACATTTTGTTGAAACTTTTATTTCAACACATTAGTTTTCTAAATGCGATAAGTTATGTTTAGATATAGTAAGTCTTATGATGCAAGAAAATTAATTGGTTGATGAATTTTATAATAGATATAAATCTCTCTTCTTTAGATTTCCCATCAAATATCTTCCTTTGGAAGGTGATTTATTACAATGTTTTCAATTTTTTATTTCTTCTTCTGGTAAAAATAATAGACCAAACATAAAAGAAAGAGATGTTCTTGATCTCTTTCTTAATCTTGCTGAACATTCTAATCAACCTTAGGTAGTCTCAGAAGGAATTATTATACGTCAGGAATTGAATAATGAACAATGTGATAATGCTCCTTTGAAGGCAGACTTATTTCTAATAGAATATCTACATTCACTCCATATTGCTCCATACATTCATGATGAGGAAGATCATATGGATTTGCATAACATTATTTAATTTAGAGTCTACTACTTTTTGTACCCAAACCTTTTCTAAGATTAGAGTACAAATCATAGTGATATTATAGACCTCTCTAATGAAAACCTTCCTTTTACAGGATCAATTTTCTTTGAGGAGCATACATTTTGTGAGGAGGATCCTTTGCCCATAAAAAATTATTTTAAATCCATTTCTTATCCTTTTGATGATGCCACTTATTCAAATCAATTATATTGTCTCCAATAAAGAGAAATCATTTATGAGAAATATTTTTAAGTCCAACACAAAATGACTCAAATTTAGATATATTAATTGATTCACCTTCTATATTTTCATTTCTTCTGATATATAAACAAAACCTTTTATTTTCTGATGTACATGATCATCAACTTTCCAATGATTTTCATATTAATAAACCTATGGAAGCTTTTCATGATAACAACTCTTTGCCTTGTCTTCCAAATGTTGAATCTAACTATAGGTCTTCTAGTTATGTTTCTAACATATATCAAAAGGCTTCGACATCTAAAGGTATATCATCCGAACTAAGCCTTCCAAATTATTATCCTTGCAATTCTCTTCAAGAGGTATCAAATATTCACCCTAACTTATCTGATCATTTGGACATATTCTTGAAGAAATCATTTCAAGTGAAGGTTGTTATAAATAATTTTTCCTTTTATAGCTTCTTAAGGGTAGATGTACATAGTTACGTTTTTACTTATTTCTTTGTTCTACTACCTTTACTGATGCATGTTATATCTCTAATTGCAGGGATAAATCTAATACAATGGTTGAATTGGAAATATGCCTATACTTGTTCAGTTTTACTAATGAAAATTTTGTATATAGTGTATATAGTAGGATTAGAATTAGTTTTAAATAGTTTGATTTGCTTAAATATCAAGTTTTGAATAAAGAAGTCATGTTGAATTAGGACTTTAATCATTACAAATATAATTATTTTTATTTCATTTTAAGCTTTATCCTTCAATATTCTATTTAACAATATTATCTATTTAAAATGAATGAATATAAATATCTTGTTGTTGACATCATAAACAATCTTGTAAACATGATTGCACCATAGTCAGGATTTGGAAAAGTGTTATCAAACATGTTATTAATCACAACCCTACAAGACACCTATATCACCATTCCAACCTATCCAAACATGATTTCGAGATTTTTGTTGCTTTATCTTGACTTGTTTCTCTTTTAAGGCTTAATAGTTTGATTTTGACTTTACGTAGTTTTGTTTCCTCTTGTTTTTTTATTATGAAACCAGCTCAAGAAAAATATAGAAAATATATATCAACGCCTTAAAATTCAGCCTCTTCGAGGGGGCAACCTCCTTTACATTACAATGAACAATTCTTTGATGATTCAAATGACAAAACCTCCTTCTATATATAGGAGTCTAAGGAGTCACAATATAACCCAACTGACATAACAATAATAACGTAAAGCCACAAAAATAACAATTGAGGGATTCTATGGGGCACAGTAATAACAATATGGAGGTAATAAGGGCACAACAATATTAATAATGGGTACAACTAAAATAGTAATGGGGTAATAACTAGTATTATAGGGACCCAACATGCCCCTCTCCTTCAAAAAAGTGTTGATGTCAACGCTTGAGTAGTTCTGGATACTTCTGTATAAAATTCTCATCCTCCCATGTGGCATATTGAGTGGATAAGTTCTTCAACTTGATAAGATACTCTGAAATTGATCGATTTCATAATTGTCGAGTTCTTGTTTCTGTGACTGCTTCTGGTTTCAATATAATTTTTCCTTCCTCGTCTAGTTCTGGCAATATTGTTTGAACTGGGAGCTTGTCGCCTATAACCTTCTTTAAACATGAAACATGGAAACCTGGGTGCAACCGAGAAGCTGCAAGAAGCTCCACTTTGTATGCAATAGTACCAATATTTTGCAACACCTCGTACGAACCATAATACTTTGGTGATAATTTATTATCCTTCTGAGCTTGCTTGAGAGACATATGCTTATATGGTTTTAG
Source organism: Pinus taeda (assembly GCA_000404065.3). Lineage (NCBI taxonomy): Eukaryota > Viridiplantae > Streptophyta > Pinopsida > Pinales > Pinaceae > Pinus > Pinus taeda. Next base: position 16,795 of record APFE031725018.1, read on the forward strand.
CCGTAGGAACACCCAATCACCTACATCAAAACTTCTTTCGCTGCAAAGTTGATTTGCATGTTGTTTCATTCTATTCTGTGCCAACACGAAGTTATCCTTTAAGAATTGGAGGACTTGTTGTTGATGTTCGATGTCATGTTCCATTGCCTGAACCTTAGAATTTTCTCTTAAATATGATGTGATGGATGGTGGTTGATACCCTTAAAATGCCATAAATGGGGTCATTTTTGTTTCTATATGGAAGGAAGTGTTATACCACCATTCAGTCAGAGGCAACCATTTGACCCATTGTGTCTATTTATCAAATACAAAGCAACGAAGATATCCTTCCAAACATTTGTTTACTATCTCAATTTTCCCATAAGATTGAGGATGATAAGATTAGATATGAGCTAACTAAGTACCAAGAGAAGAAAATAAAATTTTCCAAAAATTTCCAGTGAAAATGGGATCTCTGTCACTTACAATAATCTTTGGGTTTCCATGTAGCTTTTGAATTGTTTCCATAAATGCAGTAGAAACTATACTGGCGTTAAATGGATATCATAATGCACAAAAGTGTGCATACTTGGTAAGTCTATCAACTACCACCATGATGACACTCTTTCCCTCAGACTTGGGTAAACCTGTGATAAAATCCATTGAAACCTCCTCCCAACGTTGGCTTGGAATGGATAAAGGTTGTAATAGACCTGGTGTCTTAATTATTTCAACTTTATTTTGTTGGCAAACCAAACATTCCACCACAAACTTTTGAATATATGATTTAAGGCCATCCCAAATTTTTTTTTTCTTAACCCTATGGTAAGTTTCTAAAAATCCTGAGTGCCCTCCTAAGGGAGAAGTGTGTAATTCCATAAGAATCTTTTTTTTAGTTGGGAATTATTACAGAGGTATAAGCGATCTTTGTACCATAACGAATCATTTTGCTAGCTAAATGTATCAGACGTACTAGAATCTTGTTGTAACTTTCGAATAAGTGCCCACACTTCTTCTTCATTCTTCCATTCCTCCCTTGCTTCGTTTATCCAATCTGGTTGGATAATAGAAATGGCACACAACAATGCTTCGACAACCTCATCCTTTCTTGAGAGTGCATCTGCCACCACATTTTGCTCCCCTTTTTTGTAGATTATTTCAAAGTCATAACCCAACATCTTTGTGACCCACTTTTGTTGCTCTTCAAAGGATAATATTTGTTCTAAAAAGTATGTAAGGCTATCATGATCTTTTTTTACCTTGAAGTGTCTTCCCATTAGGTAGGGTTGCCATTTCTTAAATTCATGGAGTATTTCCAACATTTCCTTCTCATAAATAGCTTTGTGTAAAAAATGTCCCTTCATTGGATGACTTTCAAAAGCAATGGGTCTTTCATCTTGCATTAGAATAGCACCAATTCCATTTCCTCAAGCATCACATTCCACAATAAAGGTTTCTTTGAAGTCCAATGTACCTAAGACCAGTGCTTGGCACATTGCCTCTTCAAGATGTTCAAAGCCCTTTGTTGCTTCCGGAGTCCATGAAAATGCATCTTTCTTCAATAATGTTTTTAGAGGTGCTGATATTCTCCCATAATTCTTAACAAACTTGCGATAATACCCTGTTAACCCGAGAAATCCTCACAGATGCTTTATGGATGTGGGGATTTTCTATTCTTTAATGACTTTAATTTTGCTAGGGTCTACCTTAACTCCTTCATGAGATACAATATGACCCAGATATTCCACCTCCTGGACTCCAAAGAAACATGTGGATCTTTTTTCATATAATTATTTCTCCTCCAATAGTTGTAGCACCCTGTCAACATGTTCAACATGATCCTTTCAAGACTTGTTGTAGACTAGTATATCATCAAAAAATACTAACACAAATTTTCTAAGGAATGGTTTGAAAATTGAATTCATGAAACCTTGAAATATTGAAGGTGCATTGGTAAGGCCAAAAGGCATCACAAAAAATTCATAATGACCCTAATGAGTTCTAAATGCTATTTTCTGAATGTCTTCAGCCTTCATTCTAATTTGATGATATCCTGAATGAATATCCAACTTGGGGAAGTAAATTGATCCATGCAATTCATCTAGTAATTCATCAATGATAGGAATGGGAAACTTATCTTTAATAGTGATCGTGTTGAGCTCCTTATAATCTGGACACATGCGCCATGATCCATCCTTCTTGTGCACCAATACTACTGGAGTAGAGAAAGAACTTTGACTTAGTTGAATTATACCAGCCTCTAGCATTTCTGTAACCATACATTTAATTTCACTCTTTTGGACATAGGGATATCTATATGGCCTGATGTTTGGAGTAACACTTCCTGGAATCAGATGAATAGCATGATCATGATCATGCATAGGTGGGAGACCTTTGAGAGTCTCAAATACCTTGGAATGATTTTCCAGGAATTTTTGGAGATCTAGAGAAATAGATGATTCCGATGTGGAAACATCTAGCGAACATAATTGTGCATTTACACCTCTTTGTTCTTTTTTTAGAAGCTTTGTCATACCATTA
>APFE031725018.1:62588-74280 GCA_000404065.3 Pinus taeda
TGTAGGTTGTGTCTCTTCATTTTGCTAGATAATAGAAAGGAAGGACTGGCTGTTCGAGGTGGAAGTAGCCCAAACTGGGTGAACCACGTATATCTGTGTCTCTCTTGTTTTGTGCGTTTTCTGTGTTTATATTTCTGCAATATTTTATGTGTTCCATTGCTCCGTAATATATAATTTTCTAACACCGAAGGGGTATTTCTAAGTCAACTTCTTGGATAATGCGCTGATGTCGACAAGAAGTGACTCATCATAGGAGGGCCTTGATGTATCCCACATCAAAGACACGAAATGAATGTAGTGATTTTAGAGATGGAATTTGATTAATGATACAAGGTTCAGGAATGGCGGTCATGAAAATGAAGGTTTATGAGTATTTCAAATAATGAATTTCAAACTGAGTGACTTCTCCTGAACATGTTGGTGACACTGAATGGATTGGCAACTTTGATCCAGAAAAAAGTAATGGATGGTATGATAGACCGAGGTATGATGACCATCAAGTAGATAACCCAACCCAAATAGTCATAATGATGAAGTGAAAGTGTCATCTTTAAGAGCGACCTGTTGCCATAAAGTGGTTTACCCCTTTTGCCATTTTCCCTAGTCATTGCTGACCAATACTTCTTTATTTTTATCAAGCTTGAGGTGGATAACATAGGCTTATTGTATGATTCCACCCTTCGGGTGAATCCATCACTATGTGATGTTTTAACGAGTCTAGTGAAGGTGAAACTTGGTCTTGTCATGGTGGACAAGTTTGTCACTATTTGATGTTTTAACAAGTCTAACGACTATGATTACTTGGTCCTTTTCATGTTTAGAGAGTTTGAAAAGGGACAAAAAGAAAACTCCACAAGTTGTTTTTCATATATTTGTCTCTCAAGTCTACAAAAGCATAAAACAATAGAAGAGAGAACCTATTGACCATGTTCGATCAACGTATTCATTTTTTGTAAATAATATATCTCAATATGGAAAAGGGTTAAGGCTATACTAGGTAGATGTCATTTCCAATTCCTTAACGAGTTCAAAAGCACAAGCACTCGAAAATCTTTTCATATTTCAATAGCCTGAAAAGAGTTTAAAGAGGACTCCACTTAGAGGAATCAATGGTGTCTGGGATAGCAACTAGTTCCAATGATGTTGGAACTTCTCAAAACATGTTGATCTATGTGAAGAGGCTAACTAATAAGACCACTCATTGCAATTGTTCCTTAAGAAGGGTAAAACAATCGAGTGAAAGCGTATGATAGACCAAGCAGATAGTGACAATGGAAGGAGAAAAACCAAGGCTCATCTAACAGGAAAGGCAGATAGAATGGCAATCATGAGGGTTAAAATGGATATGGGTTCACTTTTACACAAGCTTGAACCATAGGGAGCTATTCTTGGATTTGGTTTCTTATTTACACAAGCTTGAACCGAAAAACTATGCTTGGATTTAGTTTCATGTTTACACAAGCTTGAAACAAAAAAAATGTGCTTGGGATTGGTTTACATGCCCCTAGCATGATGACTCGATTCTAGGTGCATGCCCCCCAAGCTTCATTGCATTCACCTAAGTCGACTATTCTTAGCTATCAGGTGGATGGAATGAATGTTCATTTACGAGATCAAGTGAAAGACTCGATTGGGATTTTACGAGATCTAATCAAAGACTCAAATTGGAAATTTGCTCCACGGGACCTTGTTTCATTTTTTAATGAGCTTGACATAAGATGATGAACTCTACTTAGATTCCTTCATTCATTTTTTAATGAGCTTGACACAAGAACTATGCTCATATCATTTGTTTCACTTTTTAATGAGGTTGACACAAGACAAGGAACTATCCTCATATTCCTTGCTTCATTTTTTAACGAGACTTATGCAAGAAAACAAACTATCCTCATTTTCCTTATTTCATTTTTTTAACGAGCTTGACACAAGAAAAGGAACTATGCTCGTACCCTTTGTTTCACTTTTTAATGAGGTTGACACAAGACCAAGAACTAACGAACTTGACACAAGACAAGGAACTATGATCATACCCTTTGTTTCACCTTTTAATGAGGTTGACACAATACCGAGAACTATCCTCATAGTCCTTGTTCACAACACATAAGAGGTCATGACTTCCAAGAAGTTCTTAGCAGATGTGAGAACAACACTCTGGAAGGGATTTGTAGCAAGGAATCCATTAGAGAGATCTAGCTCCAATGCCTCCAGTACATAATGTACAACATCACGGAATTGATGGTTAGTTGATGTAGGCATGGAATGGGTTGCCACATAATTGACCTGTGGCAGGGAAGATACCATTGGGAGAAAAGGAAAATTTAGGGAATATGGTTGGTTGGAAGCCATATTTGGAATGGGAAATAAAAGATGGTCAACGGTGACAATTTTGTCTTCATGCGGGAAACATATCACTCAAAAGAGTGTTGAAACAATAACTCCCATGTCATAAACATAGTTGAACCCCAAAAGTAAATTCTAATCTAAAGGGCCTGGGACTACCATCACATTGAGATAAACAATTTTTCCTCTTAAAGTAATAGGCAAGTGAGGAAGGATCCCTAATGGTTTACTAGTTCCTGTATTAAAATCCAATCGATTATCAGTAATAGGCACAAGCAGTGGAGAACCAAGCACTTGCCAAGTAGTGGAGGAAAGGATACTCACAAATGCACCTTCATCTATAATAGTGCTAGGTAAAATCATATTACAAACCATTACTATGATCTGGAAAGGTACATAAGAAGGAAGAAGGCATCCTGCCAGTTGATTCCAATCAAAGGAGTGACCAAACTACTTGGAGGGGGTACTGTAGAAATGAGAGAATCATCCCCTTGTGTTATGAGAACGAAAGGATTTTCGTCCTTTCTTGAAGGAATAGGAGACCTGCCTCCAAGCTCATTCACATCCGAAGAAACAAAAAGAACCTGAGTGGTATCATACTCACTCTATGGGAAAGGTATGACTAACTGAAGATGAAATCAGGACAACTATTTCCTTGACCTATGATTGATTAGGTATAGACTCATGGGATTTACATTCAGAGAGAGTGAGTTTTACCAATGGTTGATTTTGGTCAGTCACTTTATCAACTAGTGAAGGATTAAGGGAGAGTCTACTGTAACTAGAATGAAGTCTTTGCGGAGAAGCATGACAATTATCCAACACTTGTTTGGCTTCATCCAGATAGGGACAAAGGTGAATGGGGTGATTCCCTTCACATAACCTATAGGGAAACTTCTCTTTACCCTTCTTTCCATAAACATTTCTACCACTAGTTGATGGTGTGTCACCAGCATGATCTCTAGAAGTGGATGACATAGAATGATGTGAATGAGAAGATCATTCTTCTAAGATCAGAGGAATACTAGAACAATTTCGAAAAAGATGGTCTCCCCTAATGTTTGAATTGATATCGAACTTTGTGAGGCTGATCAGATGGCTTCTCATTAGAAGTTGCATTTGAAGCGATGGTTGCTTGGTTGCCCCCCTGCTAAATTTTCTTCTTCTTTTTCTTCTTCTTCTCAGTGACCGAGTTACTAGTACCAATAATTTCATAGGGAGAAGAGGAAGAAGGGGAGGAAGAAACAACTGAGGAAGAAGTCAAAGGGTCAACTTTAAGATCAATTGCAGGTTTATTTTATCCAATTGTAGGAATATTATGTTATGGGGCCAAGGAGGTTGAAAAAAACCATACTGTCAAGCTGATGGTAAGTCATGGAAGGTATAATGTAGCCATATAAGGAGCACCAATATTTCTAAAAGGAAGAAAAGGACTAGGATTCTCATAAAAAATAATTCTTTGATCGGTGGACTCCAGAGTTGTTGCCATATATTTCAACCTAATATCAACTAAGGAGTGACATGGAGGATGTTAGTTGTAGTCAATTAACATATTTTAATCAAGATAATAAAACAAAAAAAAAGAGGGATAATCTAGGAAAAAGGATTAGCAAGTGACTATGAATTGCAGAATACCTCTTGGCGAAGTGAGAAATATTGGCAAGCATTTTCCCCAAATGTTGTGTTCGGTGTATCACACTATACAAGGCATCCAGCTCGGTTACCTAAGGATGGATAAAAACCTAATGTAGTACCCCCGTATATAACCAAAAGCACATGGAGGCCCAATCCATGTTCACATTGTTTGGTATGAAACTATACATTCTGAAACGTACTGTAACACCGCCCTATATACCCGAAGGTATGTGGATGAGCTATGATATGCTTATGTACGTGGAATGAGGTATCACACTCGAAAGGTATCACAGACAAGTTAGTGGCAACTGTTATGTTTAAGGACACTGGAACACGTCTCTAGCCTAGAACCTCTAAATCTTATGTGTTAAGTTACAATGCTCCATTAGGTTAATCGAGATAACTTTTAAGTTGACCTTCTTAAGAATTTTCCTTTCAAGGTTCACCGCATGATGTATGCTTGCAATTCCTAGAATGTAACTAACATGAGAAACATTCTTTCACTAAATTAACAATGAAAACCATAGCTAATAAGGGATAGACAATCAGATCTTTGACAAAGAGCAAAGAGCACACCTAATGAAATTTCCATTACTATTCCTATCAAGCATTCACAAACTAAAATATGCACAATGCAAGTTTTTCTTTTCAATTCCCTTAATGTTGAAATGAAGAAAAGGAAACTAGTGCACATACAATCAATCAATCTTTTTGCAAGAACAAAGACTTTAGGACACTTTTGGAAGGAAATGAATACTTTTACGACACATTATTTTGAACAAAGATTAATCGTCTATAAAATAAATTTGAAAATGAATTGTTAATTACAAAGAAGTAATTTAAAAACACTAAACAATCAAGGGAAAAGTAGGGCTGGCAAAGGAAACACAGACTGATTTTAGAGGCATAGGCATCATTGAACTTTCAACAAGCAGAAACAAAAGGAAATTTGGAAAAAAGTCAACTCAAAGGAGGGATTTTTGTCCTAAGGAGGATCAACACAGCCTTGAATGGGAGATAGTGTGTTTCAGAGAACCGCCCTCAAGCCAAGGGTGCTCTGTAATGCAAGACCATGGAAGCTTCTTACCTCAAATATATTTATGGGAATATGCCAGTTCCAAATTGCTTGGACTTTCTCTGGATCCATTTAAAATCCTTCTTTAGACACTACAAATCCCAAGTAAATTAATTTTTTCTTCATGAAACTACATTTCTTGATATTTATCAATAGTTTCTCTTTCTGGAGAGTTCTTAAAACCAATTTAAGATGCTCTAGATGTTCTTCCTTACTTTTATTAAAAACTAGAATATCATCAAGATAAAAAATAAAAAACTTACCTGCATATTCCTTCAAGACTTTGTTCATCAATCTCATGAACTTACTAGGTGCATTAGTGAGTCCAAAGGAATAACTAACCACTCATACAATCCACTGTTCATTTTAAATGCAGTCTTACATTCATCTCCTTCTTGAATTCTTATTGGATGATATCCAATCTTTAGATCTATTTTAGTAAAATACTTCGACTGACTCAAACAATTCATCAAATCATCCATGCGTGGCAAAGGAAATCTATACCTGATTGTGATCCTATTTATGGCTCTGGAATCTATGCACATACATCATTCACCCCCTTTCTTTGGACTGAGTACTGTTGGTACAACACATGGACTAAGACTTTCTCTGATTAGTCACTTATCCATTAGTTCCTTCACTTGCCTTCCAACTTCCACATTCTTTTGAGGTGTCAATCTATATGCTTCTTTATTTGGAAAACTTGCTCCTGGTATTAAGTCAATGTGATGATTGATACTCCGAAAAGGTGGTAATGCGTTCAGCAACTCATCCAAAACAATGTCAGCAAAATCATCTAACTTAATTTTAACATACTCAGGAAAATCATCCAAGTTCGTGGAAGTTAAAATTACCTTTAGTCTCCCTATGACAACAAAATTCATTTCTGAACCTTTTCCAATCTCTTAAAATAGCTCCTTTCCACTCATCAACATAACACTACTTCCAGGTGCTCCTTTGTCAGCGTCATCCTTCAATGGCAGCAATGTATGTTTAGTTCCATCCTTCTCCAATGTATAAGTGTTTCTCCTCCCATCATGAATAACTTTCCAATCAAATTGCAATGGCCTTCCCAGCAATACATGGCATACATCCATTGGAATTACATCACATAATATTACATCCTTATACATACCAATTTGTATCTCAACCTTGCATTATTTTGTCACAATAATCTGGTGTCCTTTCTGTAACCATGACACTTTGTAAGGACTAGGGTGCACTATCTTCACTAATTCGAGCTTGTCCATGATCTCTGTAGAAACAAGTTTATTAATGCTTCCACTCTCAATTATTACTTTACAACACTTACCTTTGGATTTACAAGTAGTTCTTAATAAAATCTTCCTCTACACTGGTTCTTCAATCCCTTTCTCTACCTTAAGAAATGTCCTTCTCAACAACAGGGATTCTCCTACTTCAGGAGATTCTCCCTTTTCCTTAAATCGAGCTGTTTCTGGCTTTGCCTTAGCCATATTCACATTCCTCTCACTTGGTGGTTTATTATGATGACAGTCCCACGACACATGCCCCCTTCCTCTGGGTGCAAATATTCCTCTATTAAAATCACCTCTTTGTGGTAGTCTGCTACTTGAACTACCTTCTTCATGTTGATGTTGTTTTCCCCTTGGTTTGGGAGTTCCTCTACCTCTCACTAAGCTTCTTCCTCTATTCCTCTGATTCTGATTTGTCAACATCTTCTCTTCTGCCTTCAAACTTTCTTGATATGCATCCTCAATAGTATTCGGACTCAGCAAGGTGATCTCATCCTATATGTCATATCTTAAGTCATTGATATATTTGGCTACCTTATCCACGTCATCTTCTACATGTCCTTCTCTGATACTCAATCTATAAAACTCTTCTCTAACTCTTTAACAAACATTCATTTTTGCCTTAAATTCCGCAACTGATTAAAAAGATTTAATTGATAATTTTAGGCATAAATTTGGCTTTCATCTTACTCACCATTTTGTCCCATTGCTTGATCTTCGACTTTCCTTTCCCTTTTCTGGATGTCTGTAGCTCATCCCACCAAATAGTTGCATGACCCTCCAATCTGGTAACTACAGATTTCACCTTTTGCTTGTCATCAGTTTCCTCTTCATAGTCAAAATATTCATCTAATAACCTAATCCAATCAATTAGCTCTTAGGGATTGGGACTCCCTTCATACGTAGGAATTTTCACCTTTGGTTTTCCTCCTACTTTCGACAGAATCTTAATAACTATGTTCGTTTCGTTTTCCTCCTCTTATTTTTCCTTAGAAGATTCTTCTTTAGCACTCTCTTCCCCTTCATTAGGTGTTCTTCTCTGAGTAGTCTCAGTTGTTTCCATCCTCGTATGCAAACTTCGAATCTCCTCTAGCAAAAATGCATTTGCTTCCAGTCCTCCTTGACCAATGCCAGCTCCTCTCCTTAGTGGCATGTTTTCCTATAATTAACCTTAATCCCTAGTCTGATACCACAAATGATGCAGGTGACAATCATTTTGAGAAATCTCAACAATCGATCCCACATTTATTATTTCCCTTACAACCCAACCTTTTCTTCTCTAATCAGATCTTCATTGTAAAAGCCCAAAACAATGATATTTCCCCTTTTAAATAGAACCGTTCATGATTCACCGTAGATCATAGCACATTTAGATCTAACGGTCTAGATCTTTTATCACAATCACAAGTTGCTCTGGGCAAGTATTCAAGTTTCAATACATACAAATAGAGTGTTGCGATGCGATATGGTTAGTCGTCCCACTTCCATCGCATATCACAATTCCTCAATATTCTAGGCCCACTCCCTTTTCAATCGAATGTTGCGATGTGATATGTCGTAATCACATATCGTAGTGTTTCCACTCCTAGGGTTCTGATACCATGCAAGCCTTCCTTGCAATGCAAGATTTCGATGATCGCACATCACAACTCCTTAAGACTTGCAAACTGACCGTGTGTAACACATATTTGCGATGTGATAAAGGGGATCGAACTGTTGGCGGGGTTCTGCATCATTGGCTCGAACGAAAATCAATTGTTGGGACTTTTAACTAGATTTAATACAACTAATAATATGAAAGGTTGTGATTCTACTGAACTCCGAGTTTATATCATAAGTCATAAAAAGAGAGAAATACTCGATTCTATCCCAAATACAAATAAACAAAAGCAAACGAGAGATTCCATAGATCTGATGTATAATCACACGCAACATCAATATATAGTCATAAGCATGACATCAATTAGTCATTATAGTAATGGTTATATATTCTCACCCTTCGACTCGCTTACAATGATTTAAGACTTGTGTTCAATATGAAAGTTTCTTTATCACGCGACTCTTACTTCGCTCAATCCTCTCTCATCACTGCCAATCCTTTTACATTACATTTTTTCTTCATTTTATCAATCCCATACTGTCTAACAACTCAATCCTTGTTGTTAAACAATCTAAGAGTCAAATCACTATTTTCCAGCTATATCACACACCTATGCTAACAACTTATCTTTGAATCTAAAATAAGACAATTTCTACTTATTACAATAATGAAATACAACACATTTCTTGAGAGATCCAACCCTCTCAGTAAATAAATGACTTTTTTACCACTGAGGTCAGTGAAATTCAACTTTTTTAGCCACAACATGTGAACAAACTTTCACATTGTTGGCTAAGTCCAGATGCTCCTGCATCACTATGGTAATGGATTCAATCATTAAACAAATTCAAAACACACAAAGGTAATGGATCATGGTAAACTTATGTTTGAATTCTCTTTTGTTTGAATTTTTGAAACATTGCTCCATAGTTAGCATAAAAAAATTAATTCCTCTCCATATAAACATAAGTGTTACATTAGTTGGGATGTTGGGTACCTATAATACTAGTGATTACCCCATTACTATTGTAGTTGTACCCCTTATTAATATTGTTGTGCCCCTATTATCCCTATATTGTTATTACTGTGCCCCATAGAATCCCTCTATTGTTATTTGTGTGGCTTTATAATATTATTGTTAGGTCGGCTAGGTTGTATGTGACTCCTTAGACTCCTATATATAGAAAGGAGGTTTTCTCATTTGAATCATCCAAGAATTTTTAATTTATTTAATATAAAGGAGGTTTCCCCCTCGAAGAGGCTCAATTCTAAGGTGTTGATCTATCTTTTCTATCTTTTCTTGAGCTGGTTTCATAACATTTGGTATCAGAGCTTTGGATTCTAGGGTTTCACTGCTCCAAATAGGTCATCGTCGAATTTTCGCTATAAATTTTTTTTGAGACATTTTAGAAGCTAAAAAAAAAACCTAATTGATAAAAAATTGCATTGAACCTCGAGTCTGAATTTCATAGCTTTTCGTGCTAGATTTGGGGAGATGGGATGTGAGGACGTTGGTCTTTTTGCAGACTACTGAATTACATTCGAAATAGGTGACATGGGGAAAATCCTCATAACATTCTCTCTGGGCATCGGATTGAAATTTCGTAATAAGGTATAGAAAGAGGATGGACTGTAGTTTCTTGTATATACTTTTCAGAGCCAAAAGTTGAAACAGTGACTCATGGCATGTCGTACAAGTTCACTCTATTGAAATAGTCTATAATCAGGCCACTGTGGGAGATTTCGCATAACTCTTCCTTGGAGAATCCAATTTGGATCTGACTGGTGGAATTGGAAAGAGGACATAGAGGGCTACTACAGGTCACAATTTTAGAACTAGATGATCCGAAAGTACAGAGATACATCAGAAGCAATATCGAGCTCCTACAAAGTGAAAAAAGGTGTGTAGATTCTTTTAAATTTTTGCTTAAGCTTGGTTTGAAATTTTTTTTTGAAGAATTCAAAAGGCATAGTAGAGCATTATTATTGGTAACTGATGCCCTGAGGAAAGAAAATGCAAACATCTAATAAGCAACCTGAAAGCAGTAGCATGACTCATGAAGAAGAGGAAGAAATGCTACATGATATATCAAAACTACAAGACCAAGTGCAACAAATGTCGGTCTCACAAAAGCTAACAGAAACTAAGATAAATGGCATGGAATCTAAGATAGAGGGTGTGGAAGCTAAGATGAATGGAATGGAAGCTAAGATGGACAATTTGGAAGACATATTTGAATACAGACATGGAAGAATTGAAGATAAATATGAATAAGTTGCTACAAGAAATGGTCACTAGTGGTGAAAGGGTAGTAAAGGAAACTCATGATGAGAACAAAAGAAATTTTAATCATGATTCCATAGACCCTAATGTTGGATTGAAGACCCACCATATTCCAAAAATTGATATGAGGAAGTTTGATGGTAAGGATCGCGCAACATGGATATTACAAATGGAGCAATTTTTTGATCTCAATAATGTGCAAAACACACAAAAGGTACGTATTGCAACTTTATATTTGGAACCAAATCAGTTTGTATGGTACCAATGGCTTTACTCTCAAAAACAAATTCTCACTTGGGCACAATTGATAAGTCTCAAACAAAAGGGTTCAATAATGGAGCACATTGAGGAGTTCCAAAAATTGAACATAAGGGTAAAAGATATTCCAGAGGAGCAAAGGATTGATGTGTTCATAGGGTCTTTAAAGGATAATATCCAACATGATGTTCGCCTTTGGGAACCTGATTCATTAGAGAAGGCATTCAGGTTAGCAAGAAAAATGGAAAGCAAAATTATGGCACCAGGAAGCATACCACTCACAACTATAAAGACGGAAGTGTTGTTGCCCCTAGTCTTCCACAACCTATAAGGTTGACACCACAACAATTGGAAGAAAAACGAGCAAAAGGGCTTTGTTACAGCTTGTGAAGCAAATAACACTAAAGGTTCACAAGTGTCTTGATGAAGAAATTATTCTACATAGATTGGTGAAGAGGAAGAAGAAAATGAGCAAGAAAGGTCAAAAGAAGAGGATATACTCCAAGCAAAAAGCCTAGATAAAGAAGAAATATCCTACCATATCTTGTAATGCATTGGCATGAATTACCACTCCTCAAACCATCAAGATAGAAGGGAAATGAGAAGAAAAAGGTAATAGTGTTGATTGATTTAGGAAGTACCCACAATTTTATTATTGTAAGGTAGAAAAAGCATTAAATTGCTTCTTATATCCAACACCATAGTGTCAAGTGACAGTTGCAAATGGAGGAATAATAAATTGGGAAAGTGCCATAATATCAAGCTATCCATGGGAGAATGTGTATTGACTAGCCCAATGCTTTCCATTCCAATGGGAGGTACTGACGTTGTATTAGGAGTCCAATGGCTACAATCCTTGCGTACAATAGCTTTTAATTTTCAAGAAATTTTCATGAAATTTTTTGTGGAAGGAAAAGAAGTGGAATTAAGGGGTATTGCAGGGAAACCGGGAAATATAATCAACTCTAACGGTATGGCAAAGCTTCTAAAAAAGGAACAAAGAGGTGTAATTGCACAATTATGTTCGCTAGATGTTTCCATATTGGAATCATCTATTTCTCCAAATCTCCAAAAAGTCTTGGACAATCATTCGAAGGTATTTGAGACTCCCAAAGGTCTCCCACCTATTCGTGATCATGATCATGCTATTCATCTGATTCCCAGAAGTGTTCCTCCAAACATCAGGCCGTACAGATATCCCTATGCCCAAAAGAGTGACATTGAAC
>APFE031725018.1:77154-91142 GCA_000404065.3 Pinus taeda
ATGTTTTTTGGACGCGATGGTTTTCGGTCCATGGTTTTGGATGCGATGGTTTTCGGTCCATGGTATTGGATGCTTCAGTATGTATAAATATGTATTGTAACATGAAAGGAACATAATGAAAAATCAAGCTCGTAGTCCCGATTTTGGGATCCAGTGGGAAATCTCTGTGTATATGTGTTTTATCTGTTATGCTCTCGCATTTTTATTTTTCATGTGATTTAGAATTCATATGCAGGTCATTTCTGTACGGGGTTAAAACCTACAAGGAAAAACTATATTGGAACCAGAAGCAGTCACAGAAACAAGAACTCGACAGCTGTGAAATCGATCAATTTTAGAGTATCTTATCAAGTGGAAGAACTTATCTGCTGAATATTCCACATGGGAGGATGAGAATTTTATACAGAAGCACCCATAACTACTCAAGCATTGAGGACAACACTTTTTTGAAGGAGAGGTGCATGTTGGGTCCCTATAATACTAGTGATTACCCCATTACTATTGTAGTTGTACCGCTTATTAATATTGTTGTGCCCCTATTGTCCCCATATTGTTATTATTGTGCCCCATAGAATCCCTCTATTGTTATTTTTGTGGCTTTATATTATTATTGTTAGGTCGGCTGGGTTATATTGTGACTCCTTAGACTCCTATATATAGAAAGGAGGTTTTCTCATTTGAATCATGCAAGAATTGTTCATTTATGTAATATAAAGGAGGTTGCCCCTCGAAGAGGCTGAATTCTAAGGCGTTGACCTATCTTTTCTATCTTTTCTTGAGTTGGTTTCATAACATGGGACTTCGTCTTCATTTCTGAGAATGAATAAAAAATTTGGAGTTGATATGAAATCTATAAAAAAAAACGAGTAATTACTGCTACAATTCATAAAGAAGCACGCCATCATTTTCATTTCTTATAGATTTTGTTTACTTCATATTCCTTGAACATGAATCGTTATTTTTTCTAGCCTTAATACTCGATCTAGTTTAGACTTAATAAGTTATGATTTTGGGTCAATGAGAACTTCATAGAATACAACACCTTTTCTCGGAAAAATCAACGTCTTTCAAGTAAAATTTTAACAAAAATCCTCAAATGGTAAGTTTCATATGCCCACTTTCATCCTTTTCCATTTATTTGCGTTTTTTTTAGATTAATTTTTAATTTTGTTGATATATATCTCTGTTTTTCAAGTCTCCAAGAATTTTTTTGCACCTCTACAAGCTTAGATTTTTCATTCATTCTCCTTGTTGTTTTATTTTGACTTTTCAAAGCGAAGTTACGATGTTTATAAATCAGCTAAATTGGGGAGTTCCTGAACATTCAATATACTTTAGAAGCCTTATTTGTTTCTTAAAATTATTCATGTATTCTCATGCAGACTTCGTTATGAAACCAAAAAAAATTGCAGTAGGTAGAGACTTCTCATTTGGCTTGATTTCTCCTTATGACTACTATTCACCTTATGTTTTGAGAACCTAAGTACATATAACTCTGCAAGATAAAACTTATTAAAATCTCAACATAAGACACACACACACATGCATGCCTTACTTTACTCTTTTATTGAGACATGGTTATCGTTAGTCTTGTTGGGATTACCTTTTTAATTTAGGTTTTTCTTTCATTTTTCCTTTCCTTATTTGACATTTTTGGGGTATGCTAGTTTCTTTTGCTTTAGTTTGGATTCCTTTCTTCCTTTTGTTGTTCATTTCATATTTTCTTTGGATTGGTGCAAGTGATATCACCAAGCTTTATATGGAGAATTTTTTTCACCCAACATTTGTCAGAATACATGGGGAAATCTTCACTCTCTCTATAGAATAGTATTATATTTACCCAAAAGTCATCCATACTCAGTTTTCAATTTTCTCATGGATTAATCATGATCATGGGTAGCATTAAGTTATGATTCAATTTGAATAAGATCATCTTTATAAACGAATGAGTTGTCTCTATATTTTGCTTTTGAATACCTCCCATACCCCTCCACACTTTAAAATCCTCTACTGGGTAAATGAAGAGAAAAATAATGGGGTTAGATTCAACTAGTATTGCATCTATTATCTTTAAATATAACACCTCCTTTATCACCCCGCTCCCTTCACCCAATTGCAAAAAGAAATTATGTATTTTTAAGTTAATCAAAAGGGTGGTGCATAAGGGAGTTGAAAGCACATAAGTGTGCGAAGTACAAGTAAACCCGTCAAGTCTATTGATGCTCACTGGAAACTAGGCCATGCTTGTATGGTACTGAGACACTTTCGTGGGGGCTATGGATGTTCACTGAAAGTGAAGAAATTTTAGGAAAGAGAGGTAATCTATATTTGATAGATGTACGCTAATCTAAAAATGCATGGTTAAGCCTTTGCTATCCAATAGTAGATTAAATCAAAAGATAATAATGTTTCCCATATTTGAATTCACTATCTTGATATTGGAGAATTCAAGTTCTTTTATCTATTAAAGTTTCTTTTATCTTGATCCTGTCTCATGTGGGGCCATTTGAAGAATGATGCTATGTAGAGGAAATTTTCAAAATGATATATTTTTGAACTTCTGGTAAATTTGAGGTCATTATCTTTTTAATGTGAGATTATTTCATTTTCCCCATGTGTCGCCATCATTGTGAAAATACAAAACCCCCCATTTTTTTACATTATAATCTTCATAATAATAATGGGGACCCTTCATTTAACTTGGTTCACATCATTTTTATCATGTTTTCCTTTGCTCTTAATGCTTACAACATATTTCGATTTTGGTCACTCTTGGATCCATTATTATTGTCTTCTTGCGCACATTCCAATGGATGGGGTTTCTTGTGAATCCTTTACATGGTTTAAAAGTTTTCATTGGTCAGAGTTAGTCATTTTCTACTATCTAGGCCTTAAAGGTATATAAATATGTATTTAACAATGTCTCTAAACTTGTATTTATATTGATATGTAAATAAATTGAAATAGTCTTTTTATTTATTTAATTTTAATTAATTGAGATTATGTCATGTGACTTAATTGATATGCTTCATTGTAAAATTTATTAGATTATGTAAACATTGTATAATTTATTCCTTTGATATAAGTCTTATGCCATTTTGTTATAAATCCATGGTGAACAAAAACCATCACGGTACCATTGTGCTCTTTCATGCATCCATACACTCTCATACATATGCCATGCCACCTTATCTTAGAGATTTCCAAATCTCATAAGATTTCATGATATCATTAAACTATCGAGGTGTCTAGGGATGTGCTCTTTCATGCATCCATACACTCTCATACATATGCCATGCCACCTTATCTTAGAGATTTCCAAATCTCATAAGATTTCATGATATCATTAAACTATCGAGGTGTCTAGGGATGTAAAGGTCGCAACCTCTCAAACAATCATTTGATGTGAAATTTAACTCAAATCACATAATTGTATATATGTAGAGATTTCCCATAATAATGCAAAGAATATGTGGATGACAAAGTGGTTAATTAACGCTAAGAAATCTTGGAAAAACCACTGATGAGGCCACATTTAATTTCTAAATGAGTTTTCATGCATACATTCGTGTTAATACCCAGATTCATAAGGGTCAAATTGATGCAAACATCCATGCAAGCTTTCAATTATTTAAACTCTAGTTATTGAAAGAATTTGAAGTTAAAATAGCTTCCGTTCATGTTGTGATTCTTTTATTAGTTAAATTTTTGTTTTCATGATTACAACATAACTAACTACACTGATATGTAGATATGCCACAGATAAAGGAAGATTACGCTGAGAATATGGGATAAATGGAACAAGATCGATCATTTGGATACAATAGAAACAACTAAACTAGAATTATGATTCAAAAAATTAGCAAATATGAATGAAAGAATCCTAAGTAAGGAATGAGGATTAGACATTTCAATCCTAAGTAAGGAATGATGATTAGACATTTCCTTCAACAAATCAATTTGAATCCAGTTTTTGCAATCATGGATTTGACTGCAAAATCTATGCTAAACCAAACCAGTTGGGAAATACAAACTCCCAATCTGGATATCGGTTGATTCCTCACACTCTAGCAAGATTAGAATGAAATCAATTGGTCAATAACACACTCTTGGGAGTTAGGTTGAGCAAATTAAAGATTATATAATTTTTGTTACGAGATCCAGGCAACACAAGAATACCATCTAACCTACCATCTAACCTAGCAGGTTAATGAATTTACCGTATTGCCAAATAAACACGAGACAACGTACCAGATAAAATTTGAGTACCTTCATGATATGGGAAGCTAAGAGGATGATTCATATTCAATGGAGATAGGAATGAAAACTAGAAAACCTCGGTGGAAGTTATCAAATTGTAACAACTATAAGGAGTCCTCCAGAATAATGTCATGTCACAAAAATTTGCCAAAATAAAAATATTATCGTGAAATCAGTGTTTTGAAGTCACTACAATTGGAAATTGTAAATACTCCATCAAGAAGAAAACACCAAATCACGGCCCTATTCATTACACAATGGATTGGATGTGGATCTGTTATTTTTTATTCTCTGTAGTATTATTTAATTTTCATTTGATTTATTTTACTCTACTTTTAATAGGATGGATTTAGATTGCAAGTAGATGGTGTAGGATTTGGAGCATGAAATCAAGGAGACCAAAACAAACCCCAAATGCTTATCAAAGGCATATGAATACACATGAGAGGGGGTTTCAGATTTGAAACTTGGGAAACAAATTCTCTGCAAAGAGGGTTTTTTTTCACTATTGTAGGGAGCAAGATTTTTATAGAGAACTAGATAGTTTGGACCAGGCTTGTGGAGATTAAAAGGGATGTATTTTAGCTCTAAAAATTTCATGCTATCATGAAATTTTCTGATAATTTCATGTACTCAAAGGATATGATCATGTCTTTAATTCTTATACATTATTGTCATAGATAGAGGTTGATTGATGGCTTGCATTTCATAAAATTTGAGGCAATTCTTGATCTAGATAAGTATATGTTTTTGAAGTTTTTCACTATTGTAAATTCATTTAATATATGGTTGTTTTAATCATTTGAAATTTGTCTTTTAGTGATGGATCTAGTTACTATCAGTTTAAATGATGAATTTTAATAGGTAAACACCACATACTTGTTAACTATTTAGCAAATCCATGTCAAGTTTATCAATGTTTTAATAATGATTGTTTTATGAGAAATGTTTACTTAATGCACTCATATATGCTTTAGTTTTAATCATTAGATTTGAATTGTATGTATGTGCAATAGATATCTAATGACTATTGATCAAACAACTAAATACATATACTTGCTTGAACTAGTAATAAGTCTTGGAACTATTTCCTTCGCTTATTGACTTCATTTTTTATTCCAAATTCAAAGTTGGCTTAAATGCCATTTTACCTTGCTCTTGGTTGAGAGGGGGACTAATCCTTCTTTCAATAGAGATATATTTAGGATTTACCTTTTTTTACCTAGATTAGATTTGCATTTAGTTTTAACTATTGCATTCTAGAAGTCCTCTTAGACAGGGGCAAACTTTAGAGTGGTTTGGCTTAGCCATAAATCAAGCTTAAGGATCACTTTCTTGCATGAGCTCTGTAAGAGTGAAGATCGGATGTCTCTTTTCTATTGGCAAGTAATAGATATATTATAAGCCAACAAAGTAAGAGAAAGGGTAACTGGACCCAATTGAACCAATCATAACCACCATTCCAAATGGAAAGGGAGCTTATTAAGGTCCTGACAAGATGGTATCCCTTACATGTTGATGAGGTCATTTTGGACCACCAACACTCTTTGGAATACCCCAAAAGATCCCCCACCAAAAAAAAATGAACTTTTGGAAGCTCTCATTTAACAAACACCTCTAAATGTTTAATTTTAATGACTTTTATTTGGGCAGAGGAGGGATTGGGGTTGTCCAAAACTTCCTCCAAAAGTTACATTATTTTTACTTTTAAGGGGGGTTGTCAAAAAACCATGCATAATAGTCCCAATATTTGAACTTTGGGAATTGGTTGTTAAATGCCCACCTCCAAATGTTCAATTCTCATGACCACCTTTTTTTGGGTGTCAGGGGGATTGCAAAAATTCCATGAAAAATGTATTTTGGGGTAGTTATTTAAACCCCAGCCCCCAAAAAAACTCATGCGGAAACACTTTACGAGGTGGTTCTTATAAACATCCCACCACAAAAATAAGGTTCAATTTTCATGACTTTCGGGGGGGTTTTAAAAACCATAATGAAAAATATATATAAGCATTTAAACCAACCACCCCACACAAGATTAAAAAAAAAAAAAAATTGATTGAAAAATTTTTATAGGGGTTTTAGAACCCCTCCCCCCCCTCCAAATAAAGTTCAATTTTGATGAATTTCTAGGAGGTTTTTAAAAAAACCGCCATGAAAAACATATTTATGGGCAATAATTTAAAGACCCCATTCAAAATTCAAGAGAAAACACTTTTAGAGGTGATTGTTAGAGAACACCCCCAAAAATTTGAAATTTTCATGAGTTTCAAGGGGTTTTCAGTAACCACCCCTAAATCCATAAAAACACTTTTAAAGGCAATTTTTGGAAGATTGTTTCAAGCCAAACCACCCCTAAAGGCCCTTTCTATAGTAGTATAGGTGTCAATATGTTCCAAGTGCCAAGTGTTAGTGCATTGTAAGTGCCAAATATTCCTTTTTTACTTCCTACTTCCAAATAATTGATCTTAGATAACTTTAATCTTAAACCATGCCAAAGCATACCAAGGCATCTCAATGCATGCAAGACATGCTAAAACTTGCCAAGTGCTGACACATGCCAAAGCATACCAAGGTATCTCAACACATATTGATAAAAATGGCTAAAGCAACACAATTACAGAAACTCAATCATATATTATGCACAAATGGTGCATGTGCAAAAACACTCACACAGATTTACATTCAGATTACTCTATTAAATAGAGTTTTTGAGATCCAACTTATTCCTAGTTTAGATAGAGAGGTTGAGAGAATTTCTCAACCATCACAAACCAACTCCTTAAGTATGGAATGTAAGCATTAACTCCAACATCCCCCCTTAATGATTACATTACATGAAAATAACAAAATAATCAAGCTTATCAGTAGATGCTCCATCAAGTTGCCTCATAACCCTCGGAAAGGTGTAGTTGGCAAGTTGGATTCCCGAGTTCCCTTCCTCAACTCCCGAATCAAGGACCTCCCAAATTCAATTACTGGATAGCATCCCAATCTGTCGCATAACCTCATTAGGAAACCACTTCCACGTCTACCACTAATGAGGGATCCTTCCCTAGATCCGCAATTGCCATACTATCTAGACAACCATCCATATTGAGCCTTACTGCTACTTGATCTTTAAGTACTAGCAGCAGACACATAGTTGAATTGCTGGTTATTTTTAAAAGAGTTTAATAGGTGAACACCTCGACAATGAAACATCTTGCTATATAAAACCCAAAAATCTACCGGCGTTATATATCGATTTGCATTTAATTTCTAACTATGGCCAAGCTCATACCTCCATATTTTATTATACATATTCCAGAGAAAAGAACCACCATTTGGGGATCCATACTTGTTATTGGATCGCCGAGAGGCAAGACCATGTATCTCACCACAGATTGTAAAAAGCATGGCAACCATAGCGACCTCGAAAAATAGTGACGGCAACAACACATTCACTATCAATCTCAACAAACAAACAGTGAATTTCTCCTTTCGACTTTCACTGTACACGTTGTTACCACTGCATCCGCAAATGTCGTAGGGTCTAAGGGAGTTGCTATGTTACACTTGCGGGTCTTAATCCGCGCACTGCCAAGAGTGGGTCTCTCCTTCGAGCTTATAAACCATGACTGGGAAGGATAAAAAAACTTTTGACAAGAACAAGGACTGAGAAGGTGAAAACAGACGCCTTGAAGCTCCTAGCAAAATTGAAATAAGGGTTTACTAGTTAGGATCCGACGCCGTTACCATGGCTCAGGTCTGCAATCCCTTAACATGAAGCTATCGGCCGCTAATCAAAGAAGATGTCTTCACAGCTCAACCTTTTCTTCCAGCACGCAGCACTGCATCCTTTTCTTCCAGCACACAGGGCTTGCGCGATTTGGCAACCTCCATGCAGCTCCTCCAACACACGCATCAACCAACATTCACACCAGATCTGCAATACCACAAATCATCAGATCCATGACAGCATTCCACAGCTCAGGTGATCCATTTCAATCTCTCCAACTCCTCACAACACAGGTTCAGATCCTCTACCCTCTGCAATATCAGTTTACTGGGCTTATGCAGATACACAGTCCCTCAAATGTACTCACAATACATAGGCCTCTGATCCTATGCTCTGATACCATGATAAAAATGGCTAAAGCAACACAATTACAAAAACTCAATCATATATTATGCACAAATGGTGCATGTGCAAAAACACTCACACACAGATTAACACTCAGATTACTCTATTAAATAGAGTTTTTGAGATCCGACTTATTCCTAATTTAGATAGAGAGGTTGAGAGAATTTCTCAACCATCACAAACCAACTCCTTAAATATGGAATGTAAGCATTAACTCCAACATGCCCCCTTAATGATTACATTACATGAAAATAACAAAATAATCAATCTTATCAGTAGATGCTCCATCAAGTTGCCTCCTAACCCTTGGAAAGGTGTAGTTGGCAAGTTGGATTCCCGAGTTCCCTTCCTCAACTCCCGAATCAAGGACCTCCCGAAGTCAATTACTGGACAGCATCACAATCTGTCACATAACCTCATTAGGAAACCACGTCCACGTCTACCACTAATGAGGGATCCTTCCCTAGATCCGCAATTTCCATACTATCTGGACAACCATCCATATTGAGCCTTACTGCTACTTGATCTTTAAGTACTGGCATCAAACACATAGTTGAATTGCTGGTTATTTTAAAAAGAGTTTAATAGGTGAACACCTCGACAATGAAACATCCTGCTATATAAAACCCAAAAATCTGATGGTGTTATATATCGATCTGCATTTAATTTCTAACTATGGCCAAGCTCAGACCTCCATATTGTATTATACATATTCCATAGAAAAGCACCACCACTTGGGGATCCATACTTGTTATTGGATCACCGAGAGGCAAGACCATGTATCTCACCATAGATTGTAAAAAGCATGGCAACAATAGCGACCTCGACAAACAGTGACGGCAACAACACATTCACTATCAATCTCAACAAACAAACAGTGAATTTCTCCTTTCGACTTTGACTATACACGCTGTTACTACTGCATCCGCAAATGTCGTAGGGTCTAATGGAGCTGCTATGCTCCACTTGCGGGTCTTAATCCACGCACCGCCAAGAGTGGGTCTCTCCTTCGAGCTTATAAACTACGACTGGGAAGGATCAAAAAACTTTTGACAAGAACAAGGACTAAGAAGGTGAAAACAGACGCCTTGAAGCTCCCAGCAAAATTGAAATAAGGGTTTACTAGTTTGGATCTGACATCGTTACCATGGCTCGGGTCTGCAATCCCTTAACATGAAGCTATTGGCCGCTAATCAAAGAAGATGTCTTCACCGCTCAACCTTTTCTTCCAGCACGCAGCACCGCATCCTTTTCTTCCAGCACGCAGGGCTTGCCGATTTGGCAACCTCCACGTAGCTCCTCCAACGCATGCATCAACCAACATTCACACCAGATCCGTAATACCACAAACCATCAGATCCATGACAACGTTCCACAGCTCAGGTGATCCATTTCAATCTCTACAACTCCTCACAACACAGGTTCAGATCCTCTACCATCTGCAATATCAGTTTACTAGGCTTATACAGATACACAGTCCCTCAAATGTACTCACAATACACAGGCCTCTGATCCTGTGCTCTGATACCATGATAAAAATGGCTAAAGCAACACAATTATAGAAACTCAATAATATATTATGCACAAATGGTGCATGTGCAAAAACACTCACGCACAGATTTACATTCAGATTACTCTATTAAATAGAGTTTTTGAGATCCAACTTATTCCTAATTTAGATAGAGAGGTTGAGAGAATTTCTCAACCATCACAAACCAACTCCTTAAATATGGAATCTAAGCATTAACTCCAACACATATAAGACATGCTAAGCATTCCAAGTGCCAATATGTGTCACGGAATGTCACCCATGCTATGGAGTTAAAGGGCATGTCAAAGAGTGATAATGTGTGCCAAAGAGTATCAATGCATACCAAGGAATGTTGGGGATTACTAGGGAAACAAAAGGGAGGACTGGGTCAAAAAGCGTCGAAATGAATGAATATGAGGGTGTTCTAGGGAGTATTTATGAGTCTTAGGTGTGACAAGGGGAGAGTTAAAAGGTGTGTTAGGTAGTGGTAAGGCATTCTAGGGAATACCAAAACATGTGAATAAGTGCTAGAGTGTGCTAGGGAGTTTTGGGGTGTGCTAACATGTGCCAAATAGTGCCAAGGAATGCCAAGACATGCCAAGTGCTAAGGAATTTCAAGATGTGCAAGAATCTGGGGTGTGCCAACATGTGTCAAGGAGTGTCACGGAAACAAAAGGGAGAACCAATATCAAATGCAAGGAAATGAACACATAACAGGGTTAATAAGTCATGACTTTACCTTTTTCAAAAGAGGCATTCTAGACACACTAAAAATAGGTTAGAATACATGCCAAGTGCCAATGTGTGCTAAGTGCTAATGTATGTCAATACATGCCAAGGTGTTCTATGGAATTCCAACACATGCTAGGGGAGTGTTATGTTGTGCTAGTGCATGCCAACATGTCCTTGGATGTCCTAGTCATGGAAATATCTTCTAGTTAGAAAGGTGTTCCAAGACATGTGAGGAGCCAAGGAATTTTAGCATGTGCCAAAGAATGTCAAGATGTGCCATGAGTGTTAAGGAGTGTCAAGTCTCTATCATTAATTGAATTGATCTAGCTTGATTATGTATTAAATAATATGGTTCCTACACACAGTAGTGGAACTTCATCTAAAGGGAATTTGCTAGATAATAAACCTAACAAAGGTTAGTCATGTTTTGAATTATAGGAAAACTATATTCTCATTGCTTGAGGGAAATTATATGCACTAATTACTTCTTAACAAATTGATTAACTCTAACCACTATGACCTCAGATAGATAATAAGAAACACTCCATAATAATGGTCTTAAATCATTATATTTTGAAAAACAAATATAGCAACAATAACATAGTGTCATCAAAAACTCATTAGAATAATCAATGATGAAAAACATTTTTTGATCGTCACCAAAAGTAACCGAGAATTAGTGAGGGCCAATAAAATATCGTCACTAAAAGTGTCACCAAACAGAGTATTAGTGATGCGCCTTTAACAACCCTGACCAAAAGTTTCATTGGAAATAGATTTGGTGGCAAACCTTAAAGGACTGTCACTATATGCACTTACAACAACGCCTTTTTAAGTATCATAATCATATACAACATTGGTGACAAACCTTAAAGGTCTGTCATCAGGATAACCTCACCAATGACTTTTTTGTTGTAATGTAATAATGAAATTCAATGGGTAGTGTAAGTGGTCCTAGTCTTCTTCTCACAGTGAGGAAGCCAATTACATTTTATCCAAGACCCGATTCCTGATTGCAACATTAATATGTCCTCCTAATAATGTTATGAAAAAATCTATACCTCCTATGGATGATGCAGAGGCAAGAGCATTTGAATCACTTTCATCGTCCATTCAAAAGCCCATATCTTAACATGTTAAAGATTTCGTTACAATTCCACTGCCTTTTCCTATCCTAGATCGATCCAGGTCCAAAAGGGATATGATGTAGTCCACGAAAATGATCAAGCTTCTTGGGTTAGCTTCCAGCTTCCAGATGGTGTTTGGATAAGTGGAGGTGGGGGAACATGGGCTACATGCAAGTGTTGTGTGCCTACCCTACATGTTTTTTTGTCATTTTATGTTTATTATTTATTTTATTAATTTTTTTAATTTTGTTTATGTTCGTAGTTGCGTGGAAGCAACCAAAATTAATGTCATTCATAATGTGTTATTGTTAGTCCCTAAGCTAGTGGAGGTCATCCCAAGCCTGTTATATTTGTGGAGGTAGGCCCAAGGCTCCAATTTTATCTATAGCATTGCAGGAATCGATCTTAGTCCTCTCTGGATCTGGGTGTAGGAATTTTGTGTCCTAAATGTCACAGTTATAACTTAAATTATTGTGTTTTAGAATAATATTCAACCTTCACGAATGGAGTCATCTAGTTTATTGTCATTTACTGGACACAGTAAGGACAATAGTTTGCATTATTCATTAGCCAAGTATTGAAAATTTTGAAGCATTTTTTGAGGTAGATTGATATAATATATATATTAAAGGAATATTATTGAATATTTAGAATCTTAATAAATCCCTTTTGGGACGATGGATGCATTCACATTATCTGACTGCGGTGATCTTTTAACTAGTTACAATTACTACTAATGAAGTAGGGAGGAGATATTATTATGCTCAATGAATTATTTCTGAATTCAACCAAATATTAGAGGTAAAGTTTCACTAATTTTAAGATTTTAAACCAATTGAATTCTCAACTTTTCAAACTATGAATCAATTCAAGGAAGGTTTAGAATCTTTATAGTAAAATGTTCAACTCAAAAATACCTTAGTTATTTACATTTTTTACTGTATTCGACTCGAAAATTATTAGCAAAAATGAAAATTATTCCACGACCTCTTCTAAATAAGACCATAATAACGAACTATAGAAATCATTGTAATATTATTATCTTTATAATTTTGTTATCAACCTTGCCTTTTTTAGTAACTTTTCCCATTAATTTCGTCAAACTTGCTTTATTATATAGTATGTTAATGATGATATATATAAAATCATCATACTTTCTTCCCAATTAAATTTCAATCTCACACCATGAACTCATGTATTTATGTAAATGCATATTTGTAATATATGTATTTTATATAACTGTATAACAAACTACATTTCTCTATATTTCTGTTTCCCTTGAGAATAACTCAATGAGCAAGATGTGAATCGGGTCAATAAGGTGTGAATTGTCTTAATGTTAAATATGATAAGGACTAAATCCACCTACATTCTTCATAAATTTGAGTCTCATCTCAATGCCGTATTGATAGGTACGTATCTCGTAAAGCATGACAAACTTAAAATCCAAGTCGCCTTGGCTTGCTGCTTCACTAAGAATTTCTCTCTCTTCAGTGTACCTATCGAACTACCTCTAATTGTAAATTAGATTTCTTTCTTAGTGTCTTTCTCTATGATAAATTCTATTTATTTCTTAGTGTTCTATGAGAAACTACTAGAGGGATTACTCCCCTCCTTTTCAGTATATGTCTATGACTTTCTATTTGTTCGAGTAAGAGGTGAGTCATCAGTTGTGTCCTCCTCAAACATATATATATATCTCTTTTTTCAAAATTTATGTGCATACCCACCAGCCATAATATGGTATGTTGTGGAATTGATTTTTTTTGGCCCCATCCTCCTCTAATTATGGAAAGCCTTTGTTGGAGATCAGATGGACAGCTAGTTTAAACAAAATACACAACAGATAAATCAAGCACATCAAGACACAGGAGTTAACGTGGTTCACCCAACCAATCTGGGCTACATCCACCAAACATAGGCATCGGAAATCTTATTAATCAAATAGGAGATTACATAATTAAATCCTCACAAACTTTCACCCTCATACCAAACAATCCATATGGATACCTATTATATAGCAAAGAGAATCTAACTGCCTCATAAATCCTCTCACGTCAAATTTAGGATGCATTAACTCCCTCCCAACAAATTGGAGCTAATCTAGGAACTAATTCCTATTGTTGTCATCTACTGAGATTTTGCCTATCTTATGCAAAACAGAAAATCTCAACAATCTCCACCTTGACAACAATTAGCCTGATGCCCTGTT
>APFE031725018.1:104277-123250 GCA_000404065.3 Pinus taeda
GCTCAATAGTTTTGAGACTTTCATGACTTAAAAACTTAAAAACAATGATAATCTAAATGATAATTAGATAATGGATATTTTAACATTTATCGATGATTTTCTATTTGGAAATCAAATTAGAGAGTCATGATTGACTTGAACTCTTGCTTATCTATTCATCCAAGCATTGACCTGCTTCCTTAATAGTGCCACTTGACAATTTCCTTGATGATTTGGCTCAAGCAAATAGGAGGAGATCCATGAGGAGATCAATCCCTATCTGCCCATGTGCTCCTTTACTTGGCTGGCATACTGGAATCTAGAAAATCATGGGGACAACTATGAAATCATAAAACAACTGCAGATTCGTGTTAAATTCGTAGCTATTACAATCTTTAACTTAATAATAAGGCACATTAATAAATATGAAAAGTAAGATATTTGAGTACCCTATAATTTCAAAATCTATAATTTTATTTTTTATTTGACTTGATTGCAGTGATGAAAAGAGGAAAAATGGATGGAAACGATGTCAGAAACAAAAGAGTCAGGAGACTCTACATTCTCCCATGCTAAGGCCTTTGCATGTCCTCATAAAAAACAAATAATTGATGTCTCTTGGTTAATTATTGCATTTGTTTTGAAACTTCTGCGGGTACATCCAACTTTATATTTTTCCCTTTCTTTCCACCCACTGCCATCCTTGGCTTTTTCATGATAATCTTGTACTTCAGGTTTATGACTTGCCTTTGTAGAGCTCTATTTTCCTATTTCATCTTATTGTTCTTCTTGTACCACAAACTTATGTTTAAAAGGAGATTGTCACTCTTAGCCACTAGAGTTTCCCTTTGTGCCTTTAAGTTTTTATTCTCATTCTGAATATACCTGCTTAGTGTCTCCATCTCAAAAATTTCTTATTTTAAAACATTTATTACTGGAGGTTCTTGTGGTTTACTAAACTGGACTTCTTCTTGATTTGAAGTTGATGTTTTTTCCACATTTTTTTTCTCCATAGAATCAATATAATCATCGATTTTCTACTATACAAGATCAATTTCAATTGTTCTTTGGCCTGGACTCTTAGGAGGTGTGATGAAATTTGGTTAAGAAACCCTTGAATCTTCCTCTTCTTCTAGGTTGATATGCCCCATACTTCTTGTAGGCCATTCTTTTATTGTTGGATTCAGTATGGTACTTCTTCTTAAGCTTGTCGTAGGAGGATCTAAATTTTATTCTTTCTTCTTCTAACATCCTTCTTGTTCATATTCTTTAAAATTTCTGTAGGAGGAATGTCATCCTTTGACTCCTCCTATGATTGTTGTTGTCCTTGTTCTATTGGTTCTTTGGTTTTTCTTTTTCTTCTTCTCTTAGCCTTGTTGTTGCTTGGTTGTTCTTGGTTATCTTCCTTATAATGGGTTAGAAAATTATATATAACAGAGCAATGGAACACATAAAATATATTGCATAAATATAAAAACAGAAAACACATATAACAAGAGACACATAGATATACGTGGTTCACCCAATTTGGGCTACGTCCGTGGAGAAATAGTTAGTCTTCCTTTTATATTATCCAGCAAACTGAAGAGATACAACCTACAGCAGATCTGTCATAATTCCCTCTTCGCTCTCACACAATCTCCTCTCTCTTTATCACTCAGAATACATATCTACATAGACACAATATAATTCCCTCATATATTAGCTAGGGGTTGCCTTCTAGGGAGGAAAACCATAAATTAAGCATAACTTCTACCATCAGATCTCCACCTAATGAATGGCCCAGATTGACTACGAAATTACAACATTTTACAAGGAAATTTTACATCTATTTTTAGTCGTCGCCCCCCCCCCCCGCCTTGACCCACCTGGAAGCACACCTTTATGGACGGCGTTGCTGCCACATAATGAACTTGGGTCCAATGTGGCGATACCTCTGAATATGGAAGAGAATCGACCTCCACACCTAACAATCTCCCCATTGGAGACTGATCATAGCAACTCTAGTGCTACTTCATTTGTTGGAAAATGACTCCACTTTGGACATGGTTGTTTCTAATCTTCTTCATCATACTTGAAGAACAATTGAAACTAAGAAGAATCACAGTTTCACCATGATTACAGCTTTTGTTAACATATATGTAAGATTCTAGCTAGTGTGTATCTTTTCTAGCTTCAACTGTCCATCTTCCAACACTAATCATATGAAATGGTACTTAAGATGTATATGTTTTGTCTTGGAATGAAATGCAGAGTTATTTGCAAGATGTATGGCACTCTGGCTATCACTGTATAACCTACCCAATTGCTGCTTCTTACCCAATTCATCTAGAAACCTTTGTAACCAAATCATTTCTTTACTAGCCTTTCTAGAAACAACATACTTTGCTTCAATTGTTGAGATTGCAACAACATTTTTTAGTTTTGAAACCCAACTAACAGTTATTCCACTTATAGTAAACACATACCCTGTTGTGCTCCTACTTTTATCTCTATCACCTGCAATATCTGCATCAACATATCCATATAGAACAATGTTTGAACCACCAAATCATAATGTTTGATTTGTGGTACCTCTCAAATACCTGAGAATCCACTTCACCGCCATCCAATGTTCTTTTCGTAGATTGTTCATGTACCTTCTTATAACTCCCATTACATGTGCAATATCAAGCCTTGTACATACCATGGTATACATTAAGCTTCCAACTACTAATGCATATGGAACTTTAGAGGTATAAGCCATTTATTCCTGAGCCTTGGGACACCCCTCCTTAGTTTTAAATGGCTAGCCAAAGGTATACTAATTGGTTTTGCATTCTTGATATTAAATATTTTCAACACCTTTTCTATGTACTCACTCTAAGAAAATGTTAATTTTCGTTTCTTCCTGTCTCTAGTTATTCTCATACCAAGGATTTGTTTTGCAGCACCCAAATCCTTCATTGCAAATGAGCTCACCAAATTTCTTTTGAGCACATTTATTTCCTACATGTTAGAACCTGCAACAAGAGTGTCATCTACATACAATAACAATAAAATGTAACTACCATCATTCTACCTTTTGATATAAACACAATGATCAGAGTGACATCTAGTATAACCTTGTTCAGACATAAAACTGTGAAATTTTAGATAACACTGCCTTGGTGCTTGTTTTAAGCCATACAAGCTCTTCTTCAACCTACACACTAGTTTCTCCTTCCCTTTTACCTCATATCCCTGTGGCTATTGCATATATATCTCTTCCTCCAATTCCCCATGGAGAAAGGTTGTCTTTACATCTAATTGTTTAAGATGCAAATATTCAGCTACCACTAGAATTAAAATAGTTCTGATTGAAGTCATTTTAACAAAATGAGAAAATATCTCATCAAATTCTATACCCTTTTTCTGTGCAAACCTCTTCACCAGAAGTTTAGCTTTATACTTATTTCTATCTCCATCTTCTTCCTTCAACCTATAAACTCATTTATTTTGCAATGTTGTTTTACGTGCAGGAAACCTAACTAACTCCCAAGTTTGTTTATGTGCTAAGGATTCCATCTCTTCTTTCATTGTTTTCTCCCACTTCTTGCTAGTTTCTACATGGATTTCTTCTTCATAACGTTCTGGTTCACCAAAATCAGTGAACAATTCATAATATAATGAAGGAGAGTATTGTTCAGGGGGTCTACTTATCTTGGTAGATCTTCTAACACTGCTTTCAGGTGTTTGAGGTGGTTGTTGTTGTTGTGGTTGCAGTTGTTGTTTTAGTTTTTGATCATTATGATTTTCAGGGACCATCACTTTTTATGTGATCTCATTAAGCACTGTGTATTCTCTGTTTTCTTTTTCCTGTTTCTTTTCCTGCATCTGATCCTTATACAAAACCTTTTCATTGAATATGACATCTCTTCTTCTAAGGATTTGTGTTTTTTCTAATCATAAATGTGATAACCAAAATAATTAACAACATATCCAATAAAGGTACATTTCTTTGATTTTTCCTCAAGATTTGTTCTATTTTCTCTATTAATGTGGAAAAAGGCTTCACAACCGAAGGTATTTAAAAATGAGTAGTTTACCTTTTTACATGTCCTTGCCTCATCTGGAATACCACCATCCAAGGAGCTTGAAGGCCATATGTTTATTAGATAAACAATAATATCTACAACATCTACCCAAAATTTAAAAGGTAATCCCTCATGCAATCGCATGCACCTTGCACGCTCCATGATTGTCCTGTTCATCCTTTCTAACCCACCATTTTCTTGTGGTATTCTTGGAACTGTCTTCTCTCTGCAAATTCCATTCTCTAAAAAATACATATAAAACTCTTCGATGCAATATTCACCTCCATTGTCTGATCTGAGAAACTTCAACCTTTTTCCTGTCTCATTTTCAACCAAAGATTTCCATTTCTTAGAAGTACCAAATACATCAAATTTATTTCGAATATCATAAATCCAGGTTTTTCTATTTTCATCATTAATAAATGTAACATAATAATGAGAGCCACCAAGAGATGATAGCTGAGAAGGTCCCATACATTTGTATGCACAAGTTGTAATTTTTCACTCCTCTTTTCTTTCCCAACTCTAAGGAATCTGACTCTCTTCTATTTTCCATAAACACAATTTTCACAGAATTTTAAATCAACACGCTTCAAACCTACCAACAAATTTCTTGAGTGAAGAATATGCATCCCCTTCTCACTCATGTGCCCAAGCCTATGATGCCATAATGATGTATCTTCTCCTGTATAGGTTAAAGCATCAACAGAATTAGAAATACCACTGCATAAATACAATGTACCAACCTTTTCTCCATTTGTTATTACCAGGGCTCCTTTACTGACGTTCTAGGTTTTATCTGTAAAATTAGTCACACAGCCTTCACCTCTCAGCTGCCTTGTTGAAATAAAAAATTTCTTTAGATTTGGAACATGTGCTACCTCCTTCAGTAGCCATTGATTTCAATTCTATTGTTTTATGAAAATTGTACTGATTCCAATGATTTTACAGGGTTTATCGTCACCCAATCGAACCTGTGCAAAATATCCTTAAACATAATCATGAAAATGTTTTTCATCAAGTGTGGCATGGAATGAGGCCTCTGAATCTACCATGCAAGAATCAATAATATTTTCTAATGAAGTAATCAAAGAATCTTGCAACAAATCATCTCTCACATTCACTTCAAAATTGATTTCTTGTTGTGCGTCTCCTTCTTTTCCCTTCTGAGACTTGCAGTCATTCTTCAGGTGTCCTTTCTTCCAACATTTCCAGCACATTATCCCTAATCTGGACTTGGATCTGCCTTTCCTTGACTTACTGTGATATAATGGGCTCTTTCCTCTTTCCATTTTTCTTCCCCTAGTATTTACAGTCAAAGCATTACCTCATGTCTCAACGGATCTTTTCTGTCGTATTTCCTCGGTAAGGATTGCACTGACAACATCATCAAACTTTAAAGTACTAGATCTAGAGACAGAGTTACTAATGGCCATAACTAAACCATTCCAACATTATGGAAATGAGGATAGAAATAATAGAGCCCTAACCTGATCATCAAAGGTAACCCCTCGAGAACTTAATTGATTGGTAACTATATTAAATTCATTTAAATGAGTATCAAGAGATTCACCTTCTGACATCTTCATGTTAAATAAATGCTTCATAAGAAATACATTATTTGAGGCTAAGGTTTTTTCATATATTTTGGCCAATGCCGACATTATACCCATTGTTGTTATTTCCTTTGAAATATTAAACGCTACTAACATCACTAGGAACAATTGTATTATTCCAAGTCCCTTTCTGTCAAGAATATCCCATTCTGTGTCTGTCATACTCATCGTCTTCTTTGTTTTTCCGCTCAATGGTAAGTACAGATCTTTCTGATACAAATAATCTTCCATCTGCATCTTCCACAGCTGGTATTTTTGGTCGTTAAATTTTTCGACCCTAAACATACCATCTTCCACCATTGCTCCCACTCAAACCAAGAACCCTTCTCTCCTACGTTTATCACCCAAATAGACCTTCAGCTCTGATACTAGTTGTTAGAAAATAATATATTATAGAGAAATGGAACACATAAAATATATTACAGAAATATAAACACAAAAAACACATAAAAAAAGAGAGACACAGATATACGTGGTTCACCCAATTTGGGGTACGTCCATGGAGAAACAGCCAATCTTTCCTTTTATATTACTCAGAAAACTGAATAGATACAACCTACAATAGATTCATCATAATTCCCTCTTCTCTCTCACACAATATCCTCTCTCTTTCTCACTCAGAGTACATATCTACATAAACACAATACAATTCCATCATATACAGTGAGGGGTTGCCTTCTAGGGAAACAAAAACCCTAAATTAAACATAACTTTTTCCATCAAATCTACGCCTAATGAACGACCCAGATTGACTACGAAATTACAACATTTTACAGGGCAATTTTACATCTTTTTTTTAGCTTCGGGGGTGCTTCCCTTGCTCCCCAACTAGGGGGGATCCAAATAATTATTATCACCCCCCAGTAGTGCACATTTACAGGTGATTTCGCCGCCACATTATGAACTAGGGTCCAATGCAATGATACCTCTAAATAAAGAAGATAATTAGGCTCCACACCCAACAAAATTGTTCCTCGCTAAAAAGCTTTCCCATTTATCACCCATACTCTTAAGATGAAATTGAACAAGGATTTTAATAAGACCATGGTGGTGCATGGTGTTTCCTATAAATTGAATTTCCCTTTCGATATTCCCTGACATATTTATTAGACTATTAAGCAATATATATGAGATATTTATTGGATTATCCTCAATAAAATTCATCAGCAATCGAATATTATAGAAAAACATGCATCCAAACCTCCCTTCACAAGGAACAATTTTTTGAATTATCAGAAGAAAAATTTTCCACTTACTTTTTAATGTTGTGCTCGAGATGCCCTTCTTGAAAATGGTGGTTTCCATGCTAGGGTTATTCAGAAAAACTTTCCAGTCTTATCTCTCAATACCTCTGTTTTTAAACCATTTTTATTCAATTTGAGGTAATCCAGTAGCTTTAGCAACAAAGGATTATGTCACTGTAAACTTTATGTCCCCTATCTTGACTTCCACTCCATCAAAGGCTCTAGTGAAGGACTTGGTTACTTCCTTGTGGAAACTGTCAAATTTCTCTACAAATTCCAACCACTGTCTGTGGATATCCTTCTAAAAAAATTATTCCTATTGGTTATGTTTTCACTATGACTCCCATGGATGAGAAGCTTTGTCTCAAGACTGCTTGTTTTATAGGGTAGGAGGTTTCATAGGGTTTCAGATTAATGAGGACGAGAGTGTGAATGATAAGAGTGTGAGTGTTATGAATATGAAGAAGTGTGATACAATCTAACTATTGAGAGAATGAATGAACTTGATTTGGGCGATTGAATCGATAAAAATCGGGATTTGGGTTGGAGTGTAGGTATAATGATGAGGATTGAATGGCAGATTAGATTGAATTTGACACAATACTATCAATGTTTAGTAATAATGATTTTGAATTTACTAGTACAATTTCTATATAATTCATACAATTCATGTTTTGATCCCTATTACCAAATTAAAGAAATGCATACCTTTGAATTAATGCTTTCTAACCTTTGGTAGTAATTTTTTGTATTGTCTTAGGTGCCTTGCAGTGAAGGGAGTCAATCACTATTTCAATTATTCCATCAGAAATCTCTATCAAATTGGTTGTAGTAATCTTTCAGAGCTGCAAAAAATCAACAATTTTGTAGCTATTTTATTTTGAAAAAGAAAAGAGTGGGACATAAATAAAATGGGTTTAGAACAAATGTAAAGAAAATTTAAGGTGTCAAGAATTGATTTTCACCTTAGATTTTATGTATTAACATGTGAACCATTATTGGTTTTAGGTTTATACATTTTTTTCGATAATTAGAAAGAAAAAGATTTTTTTTGACATCAACTTGGAAAAGAAGGAAAATCCTTCTTCACCAACTTTATTTGAGTATTATCTTTCAAATTTTTGATAAATTCTTCCTTGGTCAATGGCTTATGATAGATTCTCAATCAATGACCATTCAAAAGAAAAGTGATCCTTTCATCAATTGTTTTGATTCTGACTACAACATTATCAAATACCACTTCAATCTCATAAGGTCCAAGCCAATGAGTTTGAAATTTTCTTTGGAAATATTTGAACGATTAATCAAATAGTAATGCCCAATCTCCTGGTTGGAATTTTCCCTCTTTGATATATTTTTCATGCCATCTGGATCTTTGTTGTTGAACTGTATTAGCTCTTTGGATTGCATCTTGTCTTATCTCATCAAGTTCATTTAGTTGCTCCATTATTTGTTTTTGTAATTCTAAAAGATCAAGGCACAATTTGACTCTTGCCTTGAAAGTTTTAACTTGAAACTCAACAGGAAACAGGACTTGTTTTCCATATACAAGCTTATAATGGGTATGTCATGTAGTGTTTCTCCATGTGGTATGATATGCCCATAAAGATTCTGGAAGATTTTCTGCCCAATCTCCTCTATGGAGATGCATAGCTTTGGTGAAAATTTCTTCAATGATTTTATTGGCAGAATCCACCTGTGCATTTGCTTGAGGATGATATGGAGTAGACTTTCGATGTTTGATTTTGTATTCCTCCATTATCTTTTCTACCAACTTGGATGTAAATTGAGTACCTTGATCTATTACAATGTATCTTGGAGCACCAAAATGAGTAAATATATCCTGAAAAAGAAATGAAACTACAACATTTTCAGTAGCAGAAAGAAGTTCTTTAGCTTCAACCCATTTTGTAACATAATCAGTGCAAACAAGAATATACCTTTTTTTCGAAGGTGGATTGATTGGACAAACACAATCCAGATCGTGTTTTTCAAAAGGCTCAATAAGTACCTCAGGTTGTAGAGGAATCTCATTAGAAGGAACTTTATTCCCCATCCTTTGACAACTATCACATCTCTTAACATACTCCTTGATATCCTTAAAAAGGGAAGGCCAATAATATACTAAGAGAAGGACTTTGTAAGGATTTATTTTGTCAGTGAATTTTCCTCCACATGGCTCACCATGACAAGCTTTCAATATCTCTAGTGCTTCATCTTCTCTCACACACCTTCAGATGATCAAATCTGGACTTGTTTTATACATTTCTTCATTTACCCATGAATAATATGCACTAATTTGAATTACCTTTTTTTTTTCTCAAGGTGACAAGTATGATGGTAATTTTCCTATAGCCAAATAGTTAGCAATATGTGTAAAGCAAGGAGATTTAGTAGATACTAAAAAAAGATATTCATCAGGAAAATTATCTTCGACAAGCATATCATTCTTATCCTTTTGAATCCTTGATAAAAAATTAGCAATTGTGTTTTGTTTTCTAGTTCGATCCAAAATAGTAATATTAAACTCTTGTATCAATAACAATCATCTAGTGATTCTGCCATTAATGATTGATTTACTCATTAAGTATCTAATTGCAGAATGATCAATGTGTACAAAAGTTTCATAGTTAGTAATATAATGTCTAAATTTATTGATGGCATGAACAACAACTAAAATTCCTTTTTGTGTGAGAGTATAATTTATTATGCACGAGTCAAATTTTTATTGGTGTAATAAATGGAATATGGAGTTAAGTCTTTTTGTCCTAGTACAACTCCTAAATTTGTATCTTAATCATTAGTTGAGATATAAAAAGGTAATTTCCAATTTGGTCCTCTAAGAATGGGTGCTTCACAGATCTTCTCTTTTAATGACTCAGGCCTTTTGGAAATCAAAATTTCGATTGAATTCATAGTCTTTCGTGAGTAGCTTGAAAAGTGGAGATTAAATTCTTGTAAAGTTTTATATAGATCTTCTATAATAACTAGTGAAACCAAGAAAACTTCTAACATCTCGTTGACAGGTTGGAACTGATAATTTAGAAATAACTTCTACTTTAGATGTGTCCACTCTAATTCCATTTCTTGAAATATTGTGTCCCAGAAAAATTCCATTAGTAAGCATCATAAAACATTTTTCATGGCTTAATGAGATATTTTCCTCTTTACATATAGTGAGAACATTTTCCAAACTTTTAAGAGATTCTTTAAAAGAATTTCCATAGATTGTAAAATCATCCATATACACTTCCACACAATCATGAATTAGATCAGAGAAAATGCCTAATTCTACTCTTTGGAATGTTGCAGGAGGATTACATAATGCAAAGGAAAGTACTAAGTAAGCATAAGTTCCCCATGGGAAGGTAGAGGTGGTTTTATCTTGGTCTTACGGGGCTACTTGGATTTGGTTATACCCACTAAAACCATCTAAAAATGAAAAATATTTATTTCCTCCCAATGTATCTAAAAAATCATCTATGAAAGGAAGTGGAAAGTGATATTTTAAAGTGGATTTATTCAATTCTCTATAGTCAACACAAACTCTCCATTTTTTATTCCTTTTAGCTACAATTACTAAGGGTGAAACCCACTGACTGATTAATCTTGGATAGATGAAATTGACATTAAATAATTTCTGTAGTTCTTCCTTAACAATATCCATTAAAGATGGATTCATTCTTTTGTGAGGTTGTCAAGCTGGTTTGGTATTTTCTTCAATGTAGATATGATGTTTACAGGTATTAGGATCAATTCATTTCATTTTAGTATATTCCCGTGCATAAGAAAATGAATGTTCTTGTAACATCTTGATTAATTCTTTCTTTTGAAATTATTCCAAATTACTATTGATATTTAAATTTTTTCCTAGCAGCATTTCAATTATAGAATTTCCAAATTTTTCCATAGAGGGCAAGGCTAGTTGACGAGATGATAAATATTCAATATTGTATTATTCTTGAAAACTTTAACTACATTCACAATATAATGAAGATTCATTATTTTCCATTAAATTTAAAATTTGATCTTCTTCATGTAATTGTGAAGCAAGAAAGATTGGTCTTATATCGAAGTCATCATCTATCCATTCTTCATTTTCAACCACTATTGTTGTTTTTTCTGATGGATACAATGTGGATTTCTTCATTGTACGACCATTAGAAATGAACATATCATGAGATCTACAACTTATGAAAGCATCGATTGTAGCTAGCCATGGTCTTCCTATAATTAATGGATTCCCTCCTAAGTTATACTTGGGTTTTAAAATGATAAAATAAATAGGATATTCCCAAGAATATAAAGATACATATATGTCTTCTAATACACCACCGAGGTTGGTTACAGATCTATCTTCCAATTATAATAGTGTAAGTGTATATTGAAGATTAGAAAGTTCCAGTTGATTCAAGGTTTGTTTGCTCATAATATTGATGATTGCTCCTATATCAATCAATGTATTTGGGATCTCTATACCATTGATGTGTGTTTTCACAATTAGACTTCCTGGATCAATATATTTTTGAATCGTTATTTTACCCACCATGATATCTACAATTTTTCCAAAAATTTGGATTCTTTTGATTTCTTTTCTCTTTCTTCTAGGTTTTTTTATGCTCAAGTCCCTAATTTGTTTTGTGAAAATTGGTATTTCATTAATAGCTTGAAGCAAAGGAATCTTTATGCAAGCATTATTCACTTCATCTAACATGTCATAATCAGGCAATAACAATTGTTTCGCTACTCCTTCATAAATTTCAATCGTTTAGGGAAGGGTAGTTTCGAAACAAATACTGAAGGTTGTTCCATAATAAGAGTTGAGTTATTTGGATTTGTTGGAAGATCTTGTTTTTCAGTTTCTTCTTTTTTATTATTAAGAGACTTTTATTCTTCCGGGATCTTTTCTTTTCCACTTTCCTGAAAAACAAGTAAGGGGGACTTCTTTTCTAATATTCTACCAAATCTAAGTTGAACATTATTTAGATCTAGTGGAGTTATCATGTAGGTTTAAAAATTGTCCTTCCATATTGTAAAGAGGTTGTAAATTTTTAATATTATTTGGATTTGGAAGTGGCTGGGAAGGAAGTTCATTTGGTCTTTGAGGAATGGTAATGAAAGTTGTGGATTCACATTTTGAGGTTGAGTTTGTTGAATAGGTTAAGGATAATATTGTGGAGGAAAAGTAGGATACGATTGTTGAAATTGTGGATATTGAGGATACTGAGGGAATTTTCCATAAGGATTTTCCCTTCCTTATGACCAAGTTTGTGGTCAAGATTGTCAAGGGATTGGAGTAGTCCAATTATTTTGCGAAGATTATGTAAATGATTGAGGACTAAAACCTTGAGTTGTATTTGTTGTGGATTCTGCCAAGGTATTTTAACAATAAAACAGAGAGGGTCTACCTGA
This sequence comes from Pinus taeda, assembly GCA_000404065.3. Lineage (NCBI taxonomy): Eukaryota > Viridiplantae > Streptophyta > Pinopsida > Pinales > Pinaceae > Pinus > Pinus taeda. Next base: position 116,584 of record APFE031725018.1, read on the forward strand.
TTTGGTACTCCTTGTTCTTAACATCTTTAAGACCTAGTATTGAGGGGCATTCTTTTGTATCATGATTTTCAACACAAATAACATCATTTTCTATACTTTTTAAATCAAGACAACATTCTCTAAAGGCGTGTTTCTTTCTGCACTTACGAAAGAAAATGCATAATGCAACCATTTCAGCTTTTTGCTTCTTTTTTATTTTAAGGGTGTCAATTTGTTCACTAAGAATCCCTAAAATAATTATTTTTTTAAGTTATCCGAGAAATTTCTTAATTTTTTCTCTACTTATTGTCCCAGCTGCAAATTTATTAATCCTTGATAGAAGAGGATCTCTTGGATTTTTCCTGTTTCTTGCTTTGCCTCCTGAAATGTGTATGCACAACTCACAATTTTTTCCTATTGATAACTCTGAAATGTATCCCTTACCCATTGGATTGAGGAGATCAATCCATTCATCTCGAATTGATTTTAATAATAAATATTTGAAAGTTTCCTCATCTAGATTATTCATTTTTTCCCTTTTTACATTGTAAGCAAATATTTCAACGAAATCTTCAGGATTTTCATCTTTTTTTTGTATCATTTTAAAGACTTCATCTTTAATGTTCTGGGGCATAATTAATCCTTATATTTCTCTAAGAATATAGTTTTCATTTGTTCCCATGTTCTTATGGAGTTTATTCCCAAACCCATAAACCATTTTAATATTCCATCCTAAAGGGTTACAAGGAATAATTTAAACTTTTGAGCATCATGTAGATAATCATATGATCTATACACGACTTCAAATTCAAAAGATAAATGTCTCAAGGCCTTTGCTCCTTAATCCATGAATGTTTGGAAGGATAGAGGGTGGGATATTTTTCATTTTTATAGTTGTATCTTCTTTGAGGATTGTAAATCCAAAAGGTTCTAGATTTGTATTCTCTCCTCTTCCTCTTCCTCCATCTCTTCCACCTCCTCTTCCTTCTACAATTCTAGGTTGTTCACCATTCAAATTATTCACCTCTTCTTCCCCTTCTCCAACCATTGCAGATTCTTTAAAACTAATATAGGGTTTTGATTCTGATTCTAAAATTAGTTTTCCAATCTCCTCTAATTCCACTAGTTCTTCTATCAATGTTTGAAGTGGGTTTCTTCTTCCTTTTCTTCAGTAGGAACTTCCAACTCTTGAGCTAGAAGTTGTTCTCCAGTTCAAGAATGGAAAATTATTCCTTTTGTTGGGGATATGGAATCTTCTTCGATTACGACTGTTATTGATGAATTTGGTGAATATTTAGGTTGCATTTCACATCTTAATACCTCAAGAAGTCTATGTTTTCCTTTTTCGGATGGAATTCGAGCTTGTATGGGTGGTGTGGCACTACGAGTTCGTGGTGGATTAAGTGATATTGTTGGAGTTAAGCTCTTTCCTCTACCTGTAGATATACCCATAGAGTCTCTTTCCTTATGCATATCATGTTTTCTTTTAAGGAAATCAACTTCTATTTACTTTTCCATGACAATGGCGCGAAAATGTTTATTAAATTCAATGTTCTTAAATTGCTTACATAAATTATCGACTAGAGTTGATAAACTTGTGAAGTGAAAGTGCACTATGTTAGGTTCCTATACCAATAGGTTTCATCTTTCATGATTGACAGTGGAAGGGCTAAATATGTTCATCATTGCAGGCTGCAAAGGTTCCATATTTTGTGTACATGCTATAAAAATTAAAAAATTAAAAGAGGGTATGCCTTAAAAGAATAATCAAAAGGCAAGAAAATCAAGTGGTCAAGCAAAAAGTGAAAATGAACCCCAAACTAAAGACCAGGAAAGTGGCGAGTCAAAATGCCACTACTATTTTTTGGGCAGTATCAGGCTCTGCAAATACTGCTGCTAATCATACTTGATGGATGGCCGAATAATCTAAACTGGACCATGCCATGGTTAAATTGCTTGCTGCAGAATAGAGAATGTTCCCTAACCAAATAGCTCAAGCTTGGCAGATGACTAGCTAGGTAGAGAAATAAAGGTGCCCAACTTCTCAATCTGGTGCCTTGGAAGAAATAAGGGTAGGTTTTAGATAGGAGGGCAGTCAAAAGAAAAAGAGTACAATCAGGGTCTGCTAATTCAAGTGCACCCACATTAAATGAAGAAAAAATGTTAGGATTACTAGGATGGGTAAGTAGTGCAAGGTTGGAGAAATGGAGGGCCATCATCAATTGGTTTACTAAGTGCAAAAAACTCATGCCACTCAGGGGATTGGCATCAAAAGCAGAGAGCGGACGACAAGCATTGGAAGCATGTCTAATTTCCCCTATTTTCCCCCAGTCTTCATTTTACTAACACCCCCTAGGGCCTTGGGATCTGCTCAAGTGTCCACTCCCATTCCACTTCATGACAGACTACTGGGTCAAACCATGAATTTCAAACATGAAAAGAAGCCACATTTTTTGTGTAAAAAATCTTTCTCATCATTTCATTAATCCTCAAAATTCTTAAGTTAAGTTTTACCTCTTAGAACTTAGCTTTACCCCTACATTCACCTCACAAAGCCATATTAACCACTAATGTACTATTTCGCTCCCTAACTCCCCCCTTTCCCTAATTCTATTAGAATCTATGAAAAATTTCCCAAAAAAATATCTATAAAAAACCCTCCCCCTAGCATTATAGCTATATAACCCTTCCTTGGGGAAATATTGACCTATCTCGGGTTGGTATTAACCCCTTTGTCCCTAAACTATGGCTTCTTTCAAGAAACTATGGTCAAAACCCAAAAAATCTGAAACCCTGCCCTCATTTACCCATGTAACCCTTTTTCCGCCCTAAACCCATTTTATTATAAAGTTGTTTAAATAAAAAACATTTAAATAAAATGCGCGCTTAACCCGTAAAAACCCAAATCCTAAAGTTTCTACCCACCCCCGCGCCCGATTTAATTAAATTAATTAAATTATTCGGTGGGTCCCCTTTGCATTAACGCGGCGTCATATCATAATCGCCGCCCACCACACGATCATCTGCCCCGCCCATCCAACGGTGGGCGGTCAATCTTATGCACAAACCGCCCGACCTTTTGCGTCCGAGGGATGGGCGGTATTGCCGCCGTACCCCGCCACGCGTCATCCTCCCGCGGTGTTCGCTGCCCCCCCCCCTCGATACCATTTACCGCCCCCAGCCCTTCCGGGGAAACCACTTACCACCTCCTCCCTGCGCTGATGTCACGCTCCCGTCAGCGTGACATCACCCATCCTTGCCGACACCATGCCTCCACGTCGCATCCATGTCACCCGTCACCCTGTCCACCCTGCCACCGTGTCACTGCCACCTGGGCACCCACGTCAGCTGCCACGTCACCCATCTGTAGCCGGGCCCATGATGATGTCAGCATGACGTCATCACCAAAAAGGCGCCAATATGCCAAAAATGCATAAAAAGACAAGAATTAGCCGTTATTGGTCATTGTTATGCATAGTTTTCGGAGCTCCTCTGCATGAGAAATCGACGTGAAACGGTCAAAATGCCAAATTAGCCCGCCAAAGTTGCTGCCCCCTCCATTTTCAACCCGAGCACCTGCAATTGGTCCTGTTCAAACGCCTCCTATGCCATAAAAACCAGGTATTTTCCGCAGGCGTCCTCTTTACCCATTGTTCTCCTTTGCTATCCTAATTTCCTGCATAAGAACTCTGTTAAAAGCTCCCCTTTGATAAATTGACCACTGAAATTTTCTTAAGAAGCCAGTGAAACCCCTGCGCGACAAAAAATCTTGAAGAAACCCGTGCCCCTCTATAAAAGTCACCACAAAAGAAATTGAAGGAGCCGAGCTACCGGCTAGAAAACTAATTTAGCAGTTCCCTCACTCCTGCTAAAGAAATTCCCTACAAGTAACCAGCTAATTAGCTCAACACAATCCGCTTCTTCAAAACAGAGTGCCCCACAGTTCATTAAGCCTATAAAAGCCTCCTTACACTACCAAGCTGCTCACTGCAAACAGAGATTAGCAAGCATTCCTCAGCATTTGTATCAAGCTTGAAAATCTAGTAAACATCCAGCTAAAACCAGATAATGGCCACTCCAGCTGCTCTGGATGTAGCTCCTATGAATCCACCTAGCAAAGAACTAGAAGCTATGCCACTGGTGGACAGTGATGCTCTCATTACAGACTTTGTGGCAGAGAGGAATCGCTTACAAACTTATTGCCAGCTAAGAAACAGTCACTTGGACAACAGTGACCTGTATGGCATCTGGGAATCCAATCTGCCCACCTACTTCCTGCCTTTTGTGAACATTTTCCCTGAAGTCATCCACCTCTGTGCAGAAAATTATGACCAGAAACTCAGAGCTGTGAAGTCTCCATCTGGGAGCATCCTCTTTTATATAACACCATATTCCATCAACAAAATGTTGAACTACAAGCAGACCCAACTGCTATACCCCTTCTCCATTAACTAATTGCTAGATGAGGGCTCTAAGCTCTCTAGCACAGACATTGCTACAATAGCCAGGAAATTCATGAGAGCAGACTGCCAACCTTCTGGGCCACCTCCTTTTTCTTATGCAGATTTCAATGAGGTTGGCAAGTTGCTGGTAGATATGCTAACCTCTGTGCTGGGGTTCACTACAAATGAGCATGTTGATCTAACTGTGCTGGTCATGCTGTCTTCATATAGCCTTGTGAAGCCCCCCGTTATGAAGTACAATTATGCCAAATATATTTCCAATAATATACATGATCAATTATCAAGACTGAAGGGGGAGGCAATATTCAAGTATTCCTCATACATCTATCACCTATTCTTATACTATCAAAAAGATTGCTTCCAGTGCCCAATCCAGAAGCTAGAGTCACAGGGAGAAAGGAGGTCTGTCATCTTCTGGTCTTTAGTCTTCCACCAAGTCCATAATTCTCCCTACTCATACTGTGAATTTATTAACCAGTTTGTGTATCCAGTCACATGCCTCTTAAAGAGGACCCCTCCTATCAGATTGTCCAAGGATATGCAGAAAATCTTGCAGCTATCCAGGAGTTACAAGATTGGTGATTGGTACTTGTACCAACATCACACATTCATCAGAATCTATGGTTGTGAGCTCTATCCCTACAGGCTCCCAAAATATGTGCCTATGAGGTTATTTTCCCTGGAATACTGCAGACAACTTATAAACTCTGATCTAACACACTTCCACAGTGCCAAGAAGAAAGCCAACCTAAAGTTCAGAGACCACCTAGCCCCATTTGTCATGAACAAGAAAGATCCTTGGCAAGAAGCTGATCAAATACTAGGGCAACAGCTCAAACTCAAACGAAGCTTCTAGTGGGTCCCTTATGACCCCGAAGGTTTCATCAGTGCTAGGAGGGTCAAATATAGGCTGCTAGCCTATAAGCATTGCCCATACCCACAAATACAACACTTTTCCAACCAAGATGAATGGGTTCCTGAATCAATAGTAGAGGAATTGACTCAGGAAGAAAAAATGGAGCAGACTATAAAGGACCTGGAAAAAACTCTTGACTTCGATTCTTGTCCACAGGTCTTGTTCAAACAACCAGTCCAAGCAGGAGAAGACACTTCTACTACTCCAGCTGTACAGGACACCCAACAAGCTCCAGCAACAACAACTACAGCAAAGGGAAAGGAGAAGATGGATGAACAGCAACAGGTAGAGACAGGGTAGCCCAGCACATCGAAGGATCAGCAATTAGAGCAAGCCCCTCAATAGCAAATTGAACAAACCCAAATCCCAATTTTGCAGACTCCTCTCAATGATGAGAGAGGAAAAAAGAGAGACAGAGAGGAGGTCACACCTCCAACAGGGTCATCACAGCAACCAGAGGCCAAGAGGCCGAGGATAGACCCTGAAACAGAAGAAGGAGACATCAATGAAGAACAGGTAGAAAGCCACAGCAGATAAAGGAAAACAAGCGAGCAGACTGCCACTAGCTCATTTCAGCTAGAACAGACCCAGCAGCATACCACAGAGGTGTCCTCCTCAAGACAACAGGGCAAGAAACCAGCTGCAGTCAAAGAAGGCTTCATAGAGATCAAGGCACAGAATGAATTCGTGAGAGTACAGGTCTATGAGCAATTCCTGAAGACAACTCCAGCCACAAAACAAAGATTGATGGCTGCCTATGATCTGAAGGAAGAAAAAATGATCTTCACCCATCTGAAGCCTAAAGTCCCACATCCAACGACCCCAACAGATTACTACAGAACAAACCTGGAGGTATTTTCCAAAGACATACACCCCATGGATCAGATTGAGCTGCACAAACAGACTGGGGAAATGGTGTATGCCACACTTGCTGACAGGGCAATGTTGGCCCATCAGCGAAAGGAAGCCCTGAAGAACACAAACAGATAGCTTGATTTTGAAAGGTTGTCTTCCTCTGCAAAGGACAATAGAATAAAAACTCTGGAGGACATAATAATTGATTTGGGACATGACCCAAAGGATCCAAAGGGTGTTAGAGCCCTTATGAAGAAGAAAGAGGATGACATTGCTGCACTAAGAAGGAAGGCAAAATTGCCTCCTACCATTCATCCTCAAATAGCAGAACTTGCATAAGAAAAGCAAGTAGATGATGCTATGGAGCTGCTTCTGGTAATGAACCAAAGAATATTACAAATGGAGGCAGAATTAGAGAAAGCACTGCAGGACAAGCAAGGGGAGTCAGCCTCCC
>APFE031725019.1:0-25971 GCA_000404065.3 Pinus taeda
TTTCCAGAATTTGTGTTTTCAGCAAAATTTATTTTTTCCAGCTTGTTGAATGTATGGTTATGGGAAAGGGCATTTAACTACATGGGAGAAATAAGGAGAAACTGAAAACAGGGGTGGGAAAACAAAAATTTTAACAATAAAATTTCAAAGATTGTTAAGGTAAAGTAATTTTACCGTACAGAATTTGGGTGAATCATTTTTAGAAAAAATGGAAATTGAGGAATCTTTTTTTGGGAAAAGCATGGAAAATTAATCAATGGGTGAAATTTATTTCCTAAAATTTTCCTTGTTCACCTAGTCACCAAGCATTACTTAGTTGTTTTATAGTATCCTATTGGATCCACCCTAAATATAACCTTATTGGAGCCTTTTAATTATTCAAATAAAAATTATGCTAAAATCAACATTGGCTTACCTGAAGTGGGTTAAATACTTGAACTCACCTAAAATATAGTCAAATACACAAAAGTGTTGCAAGGTACAATAGGTATGACATACCACAAGTACATTTCCAATACAAGAATAGGGACAAATACGAACAATATGATCACTAAGTACATGCACCCATGCAACTTAGTTTTATATACATTGTTTTATAATCATAGGGTTTAGCTACTTTTTTCCAATTCTTATGACTTTTCTTACCCTAATTAATCTCTATTTTGTTGGATGTAAGTTGTAGTCCCATTGTTCTAGTTTGCCGATCTGTGGGCATTAATATAATTTATTTATTTTAGCGACGACAACATTTTTGGTCTCTTGTAGCCGACTTGTGAAGGGGATGTTACAATGATTTTGTCGACTACTACGAGATTCCCTATTAAAGGAAGATCTTGATCTTGGCATGCTTGGACCTTTCTTTCAAACTCGTACATCACCCACCTCTATAACTATTCACCATTCTCCAACTAGTTCCATTAGGAGCCATTGGGAATGACTTCAATTAGACCTACATTGATCCACTTTTTGTGTCGTTTTAATGATTTCTTTACTCAGTTTCAAATACGTTGGACCCACTACATCCCACATTGTTTTGTAAAATTGCAAAGGGAGTATTAGATTTTTGCAAACCTAACACCTGACACTTAAATTCCTAGCAGAAAAAGTGATCTATTGATTTAAATGCACGGCTAGGTACCTAACACAATTAAATTCAGTGGAAGCAAATATCCCAATCTCAATCATAATGACACAACTAGATTTTGTCCAATAAAATCAGTTCATCGTTAACAATGATTAATAACCTACTGGGGCTCTTGTCCTAGGATAATGACCCAACTAAAAAAATACGAATGCCTTGGATTTGATCCAGCAGATCTGCCCTAGATCGATGCTCAATCTACTTGGCAAATCTAGATCTCCAAGCCCCCTTTTGTACTTCTTCATACCTGACACTCTAGAGTATCACACTCTTCCTCCTGAGGCTAGAGTCGTTGTATGGTGTGTCTTCTCCCTCTCTCTAGCCTTGCTTCTACAACTTTACATTGAGCTAAATCCCTAACCTTAACCCTAATCTCAAAGTGATTAACGGTCGAGATTAGATCTCGCTTCACTTGAGATCAATGGTTAAGATTAAAACAAAATCACTAAAGTAAATTACTTTACTTTTCTTAAGTTTCTTTTAACTCAATAAGCTAACATATTAATATGTGTTTTTCCTAAGTTAGACTTGGTCTAAGTTACATTAGCAACCTACTCACACTAGAGCAAGTGTTCTAAGGAGAATGTTGGCGACTTTTGCACGCCTATACACAAGGCATGTGCAAAAGTACCTACTCAAACTACAAACATCAACAGGAAGGCCACTCTAATCCTAGTGACTTTTCATTCTTCCTCGCCCACGTAGCAAATTCCAATTCCTCTAGTTCTAGATCTCAAGAAAGGTAGCCTCTTCATATTTCCAATGTTTTGTGGGACTAATTGCTTAATAAGGTCATTGGCAATTACTTGCAATGGGTCAATACCCATGACAACAACAACAACAACAACAAAAAATAATCATTGAAAGTTATCTGAATAAATGTATTTGATCTATTACTCATCTCTAGTCATGTTTCCTTTCAAATCTTTCAAAACTAGAATTCTCTCCATAAACTCTCATTTAAGTACAGAAAGGAGAACTTTATGGGCACATAAGCATCATGCTTAACTCAAATCATGTGTTGCTTTGAGCACCTCATGTTGTATAGTCCTCAAAATTTAAAAGCTAGTTTTCTTAGCTCACTAGCTTTTATTATTTTTCCTTTGTTGCAAATCCCATCTCTAGTGTGTTGGAAACACTAAAGGGGGGTGAATCAGCGATTCACTTTTTCTTATGATTTAGTATCAAAACCATTAACCAATAACATCACACCAAAGGAACATAAGATATATATGAAAAATATATTTATATTAAAAGGGAAGCTACAACTTCCAATTTACCAGCTACAAATAGAAGGGCTATAACCCCAATATATTTACCAACCACTATTGGAAGGAGCTACAACCCCTAGTTTACCAAAATCCACTAGAAGGAGGTGACAACCTCATGAAAGAAGCTACAACTTCCTTCCCTAAAACCACCCTACCACCCTTAACAATAAAAAAAGAACAAAATTCTTGGGCTCCCATACCAGGGATAGTGACCTAAATACGGCAATATACAATCTCTGCCTAAACATATTCAACTTCATATTTGCTCCAACAAGTATGCCATTGTAGCTTTGACTTCTAATGCAACAAAATAGATTCTAATTCATACCCTCAATCAATTGCTTCAAATATGCCTTAAATAGACCTCGTATTATGCTTTTAGTAGGCTCAAATCTCCCTCATAGACTCTTGCCTCAGAAAAGATTGTCGATCTGCCTCATATCTACTACAAGACTTCTACAAGGATGACATCAAGGTCTGCTCCAAACTTCTACAAGAATGACTTCAAGTTTGCTCCAAACTTCTACAAGAATGATGCCAAAAAGAACTTCAAAAATTGTGCCAAAATCCTTTTAAAATGTGCCAATAGTCATTCCATAGATAGCCTCCCCAATCCAACCTCTCCTCACTTCCTGTTCATGAGATATGATCTATAGAAACACTTATTTTCTTCACTTGTTTCAACAAATCCGAATTTTCCTTGAGTGAATTGCTAAAATGCATCCTCCTCACACCTACATATAGTGCATTCAGGTTCTAGATTGGGTCAACTTGTCCACTAGCTGGGCCGACTTATGCAACTGGCAGAATGTATAGTGAATATTCAAAAAAACTATTTCTTCTCAATTGTGAGGAGTTAGAGGGAGTTCCATATACCATTGGAAAGGTCTGGAAATAAGCTTTCCAACCATATATGTTATACTTCCATTTGAGCTAGGTAGATGGAGTAAAAAATGTAGTCAAAGATAGTGTATTGAAATAAAGCATCAAAAATTCAAAAATCATTTCTCTTCTACCGTGAGAAGTTAGAGTGAGTGCCATATACCATTACAAAGGTCTTGATAAGGGTTATGTGATGATATAGTCTTTCCTAGAATTTGCTTTGTCTTTAACCACCTTTTCTTTAATTTTCTTTGATTGTTAGTTTTGCATTTGAGGGCTTAAACCCTATTGCTCTTTAGGGCTTTTTGAACTATCATCACATGCTTTGATCATCCCAAGGTTAGGGCATCATCCCTAAGACTAGGGTTTTCACATCAATGACATTACTGAACAATGACCCATTTACCCTTTGACATCAATGACAACTTTCATCCAACAATTTCCCCCTTTGACATTGATGTCAATACTCATGTTCCACTTGTCTCCATGCTTCACTTCCCTCATCTCCATGCTATGCTTCTTTTTCTCTTGCCCTTTGACATCAATGGCAAAGGGTGACTTATGTCTTTGGGGTTGCTCCCCCTAAACATATGGCACTCAACACTACTTTTGTCTTCTTGTTCTTTCCTTCTTTGTTGTGCTTAGAGCTCCTTTGTTTGGCTGCAATTTATTTCGCTCTGCTTGATCTAAAATGGTTATGTTGTTTAGTTATCTTGTGGTTGTTGCAACCAATCTTCCTAAGTCTGCTTCTATGATTTCGCACTTCTGATAGTCAAATCCTTAACTGGAAAAACATTTTGTGCTTTCATATGTTCGCTTCCAAGACTTCCTACACCTTTTCCAAGTATCTTGACAAAAGAGTTACCTCCAAACACAACACTGTCGCTTTTTCCTTATAGGTTGACGAGTTTGTTTTGATCTCCTGTCATATGTGTCAAGCATCCACTAACTATATACCATTCATCTTCTTTATCTTCAACAATCAACACTAGATTGCAATTTTCCTTCTTTCTCTTCTCCCATGTCACAGTTGGCTTCTTTGTTTGCACGATTAGAGCATTCTCTTTCACAAGCCTACAATCTTGTGCCTTGCAACCAAGATTATTGCACATGTAGCATACAATGTTTTGATTCATTAGTGGTTCAAATGGATTGTAGTTTTTGTTGGTAGATCCATGGACACTCCTAGATCTAAATACATAATCATTCTTGCCCCTTGCATAATTGCATCTTGTATTGATTTTAAAATGAATTGCTTTAAGCCCAAAATTTTCGCAAGAGTAACAATGACTAAGAAAGATATTTGCATACTTGGGAGAGTAGGATGACCTTCTGAAATTGTTTTTCCTTGGAGGAAGTTCAATCAATTGTCGATCCTTGTGATGGGTGTTCTTGGAATCATCAGTGTGACTTCTTTTAGTTTCTTCCTTGGAGCTTTTGTCTTCATTGCCTAAACATGCACCTATATAGCCAAGATCTGTTTTATTCTCTGGTAATATCTAACAATTGAGAATGTTACCCAATACTAATGAGTTGGTCAAGTTCTTTTTTGAGTTTATCAACTTCAGCCCTCAATGTCACAATTTCCTCTTCCAACTTCTTATAGTATTTTTCTTTCTTCATCATTTGAATCTTTATTACTTCCTCAACTCTATTTGCCTCTTCAAGTTGGACCTTTAAGGAGATAACTTCTTCATTGCGTTTTTCAAGTAGTGTTTTCAATTCTCTATTTGTGTTTCTAAGCTTGTTATTTTCCTTTTCATTATTCTTCAATTTTTCTTGAAGATCTTCATCTTCTTGTTCAGTCTCTGAATCTTTTCTAAGTACCCAAAAATAATCTATTCTCATATTTGGTTATTCATCATTTGAATCATTGACCTCTTCGTCATCATGATCATTATCTTAATTTTCATGGGTTCTCGTGCATCCTATTCTTCTATATCGCTTTCATCTTGAGAGGTGTTGTCTTCCTTAGAATAAAGATTTTTCTTGTGGAAGGTTTTCTTTTCCTTAAATAGACGTCTCTTAGCATAATGACATATTCTGCAATAATTGAAACATTTAAAAGGTAACTTACCTTTGTGTTTTCCACTTCCTCTTTTGAGCTTCCTGATGAAATTTGCTTCTTCTACATCTGATTCATCATTTGGAGTTCCTTCGACCTTGAGTTATTTGTTTCTTGTCTTCTTTGTGGCTTTAAAAGTTGCCTCTCTAGTTGATGGTCCATCTTCTATATCTATTCTCATTTCATATGCCGTAAGAGTGCTATGTAATTCTTCCATTGTCATCTTAGTCAAGTCCTTGGTTTCTTCTATGGCAGATACCTTGGCATTGTATCTCACAGGAAGCGATCTCAGGACTTTTTATATGATCAAGGTATCTTTACATTCTTCTCCTAATCCTATGATGAAGTTGACAACTTCATCTACTCTGAGTAAATAAGTTGCAATATCTTCTCTTTCATCCATTTTCAGGTTTCCAAACTGAGCTCTATATTTTTCAAGTTTGACCTGCTTGACCTTATCATCACCTTCATACAGAGTTTTAAGTTTATCCCAAACTTCTTTAGCTGTGGTGCAGGACATCACCTTGGACTTAATGGTTCTTGACAATCCACCTGTGATGGCATGAAGAGCCTTTGAATTGTAGTTGAACAACTTCTTCTCGTCAGGATCAATAGGAGGAATTTTAGGAAATTTGTAGCCATTTATGATGGAGAGCCAAACATCTAGCCTTCAAGTAGGTTTCCATGAATTGCTCCATAATGGATAATCATTTCCATCAAATATCGGAATTGTCCTTAAAGAGATGTCTTCCATATGATCCATGCTTGTTTACAATCTTCTCTCCAATGATTAGATTGTTAGAGGGTAACCTGCTCTTATACCAATTGTTGGAAATACTGAGAGGGGAGGTGAATCAATATTTCACTTTTTCTTACAGTTTAGTATCAAAACCATTAACCAATAACATCACATCAAAGGAAGTTGGAACACAAGATATATATGAACAATACATTAGTATTACAAAGGAAGCTACAACTTCTGGTTTACCAGCTATAACCCCAAGATATTTACTAGCCACGATTGGAAGGAGCTACAACCCCTTGTTTACTAACATCCACTGGAAGGAAGCAACAACCTCCTGAAGGAAGCTATAACTTCCTTCCCTAGCACCACCATGCCGCCCTTAACAATAAAAGAAAGAACAAAACTTTTGGGCTCTCATATCATGGATAGTGACCCAAATACAACAATATAGAATCACTATCTCTGCCTAAACACATTCAACTTCAAATCTGCTCCAATAAGTATGCCACTGTAACTGTGACCTCCAATGCGACAAAATAGATTCTAATTCATACCTTCAATTAGCTGCTTCAAATATGCCTTAAAACAGACCTCAAATTGTGCTTTTAGTGGCTCAAATCTCCCTCAAAAACTCTGCCTCATAAAAGACTATTGATCTGCCTCGAAAGGTAACTTGGATCTACTTCAAGACTTCTATAAGGATGAGATCAAGGTCTGCTCCAAACTTCTACAAGAATGACTTCAAGATCTGCTCCAAACTTCTAAAAGAATAACTTCAGGATATGCTCCAAATTTCTACAAGAATGATGCCAATAAAGAACTTCAAAAATTGTGCCAAAAACCTTCAAAAATGTGCCAAAAGTCCTTCCATAGATAGCCTCCCCAATACGGCCTCTCCTCACTTCTGATTCATGAGATATGTACCCCAAAAACACTTTTTCTCTTCAATTGTTTCAACAGATCCAAATTTTCCTTCAATGAATTGCTAAAATGCCTCCTCATGCCTATATATAGTGTACTGGGGGTCTAGATTGGGCCAACTTGTCCACTGGCTAGGCCGACCTGTCCACTAGCTAGACTGGCTTGTCCAACTGGCAGAATGTATAGTGAATATTCAAAAAATCATTTCTCCTCAATGATGAGGAGTTAGAGGGAGTTCCATATACCGTTGGAAAGGTCTCGAAATAAGCTTTCCAACCATGTATGTTAAACTTGCATCAGAGCTAGGTAGATGGAATAAAAATGCATTCAAAGATGGGGTATCCAAATAGAGCATCAAAAATCCAAAAATCATTTCTCTTCAACCATGAGGAGTTAGATAGAGTGCCATATTCCATCGTAAATGTCTTGATGATATAGTCCTTCCTTGAATTTGCTTTGGCTTTGACCTCCTTTTCCTTGATTTTCTTTCGACAGTCAGTTTTGTATTTGATGGCTTAAACCCTTTTGCTCTTTAAGGCTTCTTCAACTATTATCACATGCTTTGATCATCCCAAATCTAAGGCAACATCCTAAGATTAGGGCTTTGACATTAAAGACAACATTACTCAACAGTGGCCCATTTACCCTTTGACATCAATGACAACTTTCATCCAACATAGTGCTTGTTGAGCTTGGCACAGTTACAACCAAATAAGGTTCTTTGTGATGCCTATATCTATACACCATCTTGCGATGGTCAAAAAGAAACTTTGTAGTATGTTTGATGACATCTTCCCACCATAAGATTTATCCTCCCTCTCATGTGAGTTTTGGCACCAGATTCCAAATGCAAGAAACGGCTTGCATGCAATCCTCTAAGACCAAAAGAAAGATATTCAGCTTCTAAAGGAGTTGCCTATCTAACTTTTCTTCAATCTCAACAATCATTTAAGCGAAGATAACAAGATGATCCTAGTGAACTATTACAGTCTCAACTTGCACCTCCATTTGGCCCGTGAAACTAAGTTACATCCCAAGAGTTAGCATAAAATCAGTCAAGTCTATATTCAATCCTAACGGCCCTTCTTCCCAATTTTGACCAAGTGTACCAACTTGTTAGAATAATATTTTTTGACTTCCAATCACTCTATGCTAGATTGTCCACAATTTTGTTGTTCCACGTCCTCCAAACAATCACCATCACATTCTACCATATTGAAATCTCCCCCAGTTAGTTGCTGCTTTGATGAATAATTCAGCCTAATAAATCAGCATGTCCATATTAACATTGATGTATGGCCCCTCTAGCCCTCCAATATAAGTTTCAATGATCATATTTAGCAAGCACTCTAATGTTGAATGTGTCAGATTAATCCATTTTTCCTTCAGTATGAAATAATGATTAATGCAACAAACTAGTTCTCTCATTCATAAGGTTGAGTATGACAAGCTATCTTTTTCCTCCATATTAATGCCTTTCTGTGTAGCTGTGGATGTGTCCACTGTCAACTAGGTGTTTCCATTATGCAATATTTTCAAGACTCCATTAGCCCAATAGATTGATAAGCACTAGTCTCACATCATTGCATTTCACATTTCCTTGTGCCCCTTATCTCCCTAACCTTCCATTTCTATAATCTCATTTCCCATTACCTCGTTCCCCTCACCTCCCTTTCCTTTCTATACCCCCTTTCCAATTTCCATTTCCATGTCCACTTCCACATACTATACTAGAACACTTTGTTTTATCAAGGCTTACTCTTCATTTTCATGTCAAGCCCACGCTCCATAGCCTTGATAATCTTACCTTTTGGGAAGTCCCTCTTGAGTTGGAAAAGAGCCAACCAAAAGTGAGAAGAAGAGATACTGAGGTGACAGTGGGTAGCCTTAGTAAGTTGCAGAGAACTAACACCTCGGTGCTTGGGACTTTACATTTTTGTGGGTGCTAGATTATACATACATATATAGATAGATAGTTATAGATGTCAGTGCCAACACTAACCAAATTTTAAAAAATATAATACCAGGGGCAGATTGAGCAAAACAATTGTTGCCTGTAGATATATTTTTAAACAAGAAAATGATACCAATCCTGATAGCAGTCTCATTTCTATCAATATTAGCAAAATTAAGCAGAAAAAATGTTAATTTTAGATGAGACATTAAAATGAATCAATAATATGCCAGGATATTTCTGAAGAGTCAATAATGAAGTGGTCAATACCTCCAATTCCAGACTCCGTTGCACAGCAGCAAGTGATTTGGAAAGCTCTGCATTTTCTGTCTGCAATCACTGTCGTTCAGTCAAATTCTGACGAGTTGAGTGGTAAGTATGTTAAAGGCTTAAAATAGTACAAGATAGTGTACAAGCCAACAAAGTTTCTTACTTAGAATAAACTGAATTTTACTGCAACAGTGAGTATCTATAAATTAATGAACATCACAATCCATGAAACAAATTTCTAGAGTAATGTTCCAGACCTCTAGCTTAGCTGCTCGTGCAAGGGCTTCCATTCTAGTAATATTGTGATTTTTCTTCTCTAAATCTGCAGCACGCATTGCCTCTTTCATACTTATTTCTAGTTCTGCTGCCTGAAAAATACCACAAAATCATACATATTTGATGTATAACAAGATTCATTTCACAACATTAAAGAGCATAAAATCAAAATGTAAGGATGCATCAAAATGTCTTTATGGAATGATCCAAAATCTCTTTAACATGGTGCATTCCAAGCATCATAAATTTGCAAAAAGCAAACTTCAAATGATGATTAAATTATTATTTACAAAATGTACATAAATGTTTCCACTGATCAAGATTTAAAAGTTAGAAAAGAATGCCAACAAGGCGCTGGTTCATTGGCAAGGATGGTGGAGTGTTAAGATGTCCACCAATGCTCCATTCACCCATATCATCTACCAACCTGTATCACAAGAGTTTCAAAGGGATGAAGCTGGGTGCAAGTCCTGGGTATATCCTCACATCTGGAACATGAACCAAAGAAAGTCCACTCTTTGTGGTACAGCCCCTTGAAGCCTGTTTCTTGAAGCACTTTAAAACAAAAAAGCTAGAAAAGTGTATTGCAAATATTCATTCCTTAAAGTGTAGATGATATTTTGGAACGTCCAAAGCTAGGGGTCATCTATTATCCATCAATTAAAAAGTAGCAACAATGGTCTTTGCTCATGGAAATACTTCAAAGCTAGAAACTAGCATTCATGCTCTTCTAACTCGAAACCACATGCAAACAATATGTTATAGAAACATGTAAAAGAGCCGTATGAATGAGGAGTGACAGCATAATCATCATGAGAATAAAGACAGAGGAAGAAAAAGATGGTTCTTTACCAAATACATTTCATGACATCTCAAAAAGGCTGCAGTCAGTTAAAACTCACAATCATATTATTTCTCTTTGTACACTAGGCACAGAGGAGTGAGCATGTGAGACGTGACACACATGCCCACTACCAAAGATAGAGTGGGTGAAATTTGCAGCAAAAAGGGAATAAGATCACCATGCAAGAAAGCAAGGTTTGGTAATCAAAGATCATGGGCTCTTTTCCATCAATTTCTACTCACAACATAGTGCACAATGAGTTTTAACTTCCCTCTTGGCCTCCAATGGATTTCTGTCTATTACTTGCCAAATAAATTCAAACAATATAAAATGTTCACATATTATTCTTGTACACATTCCATGCCTGACTGAGTGTTTCACCAGGCATCTATTTCACAATAGTTGGATGGTTTCCAGAATTATGTATTATATTTGCTATCAATTAAACGTACATACATTTGCCAAAAGGTGGTGAGCATAGGAAGTTTACTCAAACAGGTACCCTTAATGGAGATTCCTCCAAAGTTTTGAAACCTATACTGTAGTTATTCATGAGTCAACCAGACCTATTGAAAGAATAGGGACTGCTTTTAAAGGTTTGCCTTTTTATCCTCCTCAAGAAAGTAACTACAAAATAACCTCTTTCACAAAGAGGTTGGGTCTACCTCACCTTTGATTTTCTTGTTGTTGGACATTGTAACTAGGTTCGGTCTTCATAATTTTTCTTTGTACTTGTATCATTATGTAATTTATGTAAAAAAACAAAGAGAAAAAGAAATTATTATTTCATTTGTTAAGCATGTTCTTCATGCTTCTAAGATTTGTTGAGTCAAAGAGTCAAAGTCCTATTTGGACCTATTGTAAAGAAAAAGGATTGAAAATGTAATTTGGGTAAAATCACCTCAAGGAACCAAGTCGGCCCTCCTGGATGTCAAGTCGGCTCAATGAAAAGTTGTGTCTTTTCGCATATGAGGACAACTATATATAGGCATGCATCCTCCTCCAATTGGGCAAGAAACTTGGGCTTTCTGTGGCATATTCTGAGGCAGAAATATGTGAAGATCTGAAAAAGTACGAGCTTCCTCGGCTACAAAAGATGTGAAACAGTGCGAATTTTCTGTGCTACAAAAGGTCTGAAACAAGTGCAAATTTTCTGTGGATTTTGGAGGGCTTGGCTTGGCTTCTTGGAGGATGGATTTGGGTTTTGGATTTCTCACTTTGATCTGATTCTATATGAAGAAGATATTTTCTGGGGTTTTACCTGGCTTGGAGCCTTTATATTGTGTTCATTGACCCTTTTGTGATCTTCATGTTTCTGTTTTTGGTAATTGTTTGATTAAAGGAACATATTAAAAAAATAATAAGCCAACAAATTCACAAATAACTATCATGCAAAGAGAAATCAAACATAAGACATAATCACACTGAATTCTCAACATTGAATCAGAGCTAAGGTTGAAAGATGGCAGTTCTAAGATCACTCTCTGTTGGCATTTGAAGGAGAACATTATCAAAGATTCGAAGAATTGCGAAGATCTGTAGCATGAGCATTGTAATATGCCTTGAGAAGCTGTAGTGATGGTGTCCAAATGTACGCCTCCCAGCATTGTGCTCTAATCTAGTGGAGGTTGAGAGCTTGTCAGCCAAGGCCTTGCTATATTGCAATTTGACAATGTTGGTTATGATGTTGATGCTTGAAGATGGCTTATCAATCCCACTCTTTTTATGAGAATATTTCAATTTGAGAGTATCATGGAATTATGAATACCTCCCTAGTTAAGAGGGAGTGTTGGAAATTGTAACTAGATTTGGTTTTCATAAAAAAAATTGTACTTGTATCAGTGTGTATTTTATGTAAAAAGTAAAAAAGAAAAAGAGAAAAAAGAAATTATTGTTTCATTATTTAAGCATGTTCTTCATGCTTCTAGGATTTGTTTCCTATTTGGACCTATTGTAAAGAAAAAGGAAAAAGAATTTTTGAAAATGTAATTTGGGTAAAATGACCTCAACAAGCCAAGTCAGCCCCCCTGGATGTCAAGTCAGCTCAATGAAAAGTTGTGTCCTTTTGCATATAAGGACAACTATATATAGACATGCGTCCTCCTCCAATTGGGCAAGAAACTCAAGCTTTCTGTGACATATTCTAAGGCAGAAATATGCGATGATCTGAAAAAGTATGAGCTTCCTAGGCTACAAAAGATGTCAAATAGTGTGAACTTTTTGGGCTACAAAAGGTCTGAAACAAGTGCAAATTTTCTGTGGATTTTGGAGGGCTTCACTTGGCTTCTTGGATGATGGATTTGGATCTTGGATTTCTCATTTTGATCTGATTCTATAAGAAGAACAGATTTTTTGGGTTTTCCCCTTGGAGGGGTTTTGCCCTGGCTTGGAGCCTATATCTTGTGTTCATTGTGTTGAAATATATAACTAGGTTTGGTCTTCATAATGACATATGTAATCATGATTTTATTTATTTAATGTACAGAGAAAAATAAATTTATTATTGTTGCTCTTGAGGGTTTCATGCTCAAGGGAAATTTATTTTTAGGTCAAGCACCCATTGAGTGCTTCTAGGTCAATTAAGTCATTAACATGTATTGAAGACCCATTTGGGCATGTTACATATTGTAACGAAAATTTTATTTGAGTCAAACTAGAGTCAAAGACCCTCCAAGAGCAAGTCATGGTGCAAGAGCAAGTCAGCCTATCTAGAAGGACATGTCGGCCTTATTGAGAACTCAAGGAAGCCTATATATAGGAGAACTCGGCCTCATTCAAGGAAACACTCATCTTGCAACAATGAAGTTCAATCAAGATAAGAAAGAGACCTAGAAGGAGCATGGAAGAAGAGGTGAAAAATCAACAGAAGAAATTGAGTTTTGGGGACTATTTTTGGGCCATCAATCTCACATGTGCGAAGTGTATTAGGGGATCCTTCTGCGGTAGGAAATACTGAATTGTAGTGACTACAAAAGAGTTGAGCTTTGGGTCAAAGGAAGTCTCCCTTGCAAGCCGAGTTGATAAGGAGAAGGATTCATCTCAAGCGAAGGAGAAAGGACAAAATCACTATCATTCTCTCACATGTGTCACTTAGGGTTTCTGCAAAAGAATTTGATGGGAGGTCGAAATTGCAGAAGAATTTGTTGGGGTGTCGAAGTTGCAGAAAAATCTGTTGGAGGTCGAAATTGCAGAAGTTGTTCAGGATGAAGTTGCTGGAGGGAAAAACTCATCAAGGAGGAAGCTTTGACTTGGTCCTGGATAGGTCTTGGTCAAGGGTCATAGGTCTTGGAATTCTTCAACTGAAGTTCTACAAGAAGAGAAGAATTCTAGTGGTTTTTCCTCTCAAGAGGAGAGGTTTTGGCACTGATTGATCACATATACCTTGTGTCCTTGTGTCTTATTGTTCTTTATGGTTTTGTAGTTGTTTGATGAAATGAACACTAAACATAATCAAGTGAAAAGAAGAAGCTAATTAAGTTAAGTAAAATACATAGCAAACAGTTATCGAAGTAAGAGAAATCACCTAACTTGCTACCCCTAGATGTCTCAACACATTATCATTTTTGTGATCTTCAAGTTTACGTTTTTGGTAATTGTTTGATGAAAAAAACATAATAAAGAAATAATACGCCAACAAATTCACAAATAATTACCATGCTAAGAGAAATCAACCCTAATACATAATCACATTGATTTCTCAACACTTATTCCTAATTGCATGTTCCTTAAGGGTTCAATTTCAATAACACGGTACCATAATCTTGCAATTTAGGGGACACCCATCAAGTGAAAGATACTAATTTGTACTAAATTTTTGCAAACAAACAATCTCATGACTTGCAAAAAGAGCTTTTTATTCCTCTTCCCTCTCAAGTACTCCCTAAGATCATCTATTTGTACTCACTTGACCTTTTGTTAGTATGGATCGACAATATTGTTGGAATTTCTAATTCTACCTATTAGAAATCCTTCCTATACTTTTTGATTTATTTCTTCCTACTTGTTCTGTTAATTAACAAGTTATTTACCATGTAAATACTGAAAATAAATAAAAGTACAGTATCAACACATATAGATCATCAACTAAAGAAAAAACAAGCACACAAGTGACACCATTATTTGTGGACTAACATCCCCGAAAAACCCAATGCGGGAAAGCAGGTGCAGCTATCTGAGGGTTTTATTATTAAGCAATTTCAGAATACAATCTGGGTGCCAGAAATGGCTCACCCAATAGAGAATGCCCTCGACAGTAGTACCTCTTGGTCGGAGAAAAATATCAACCCCAATCTACCCCACAGAATCTCCCAGTATCAACCTCTAGGGTCTGTGTCAACCTCTCTGGCCCAGCATCAGCCTCTCTAGCTCAGCGTTAGCCTCTCGGGGTTTTGCGTCAGTCTCTGGAGCCTCTGCGCCTCCCACGATGGCCCTCCTCAGGCTCTGCACAGCTCTTAGTTGCTTCTAGCTGCTTCTGCGTGGCCTCTAGCTAGCTCTACGTCAACCCTCTCTCGGCTTCTGCATTGATGCTCCCGTTACTATCTCTGCCTCTCTACTACTACATTCACTGCCCCTCCACTGCAACTCTGATCACTACTTCGATTTCCTCAGCAAGCCCTACCCCAGAAAATCGAATTCTCGATCAACTCAATGTGTTCTCCAAGTGACCCTTAAGCCTTCTATTATACTTTTCTCATTGACATTTCAACGGTCGAGATTAAGTCCCTAATCAACGGCTAAGATTAGATCTGGCTTGATCCATGACTTTTGGACCATTCTAACTCAGTTTTATATTAATTCACATTAGTATTTTATTTTCCCTAAGTTTACACTTAGGGACTCCATTAAAATATTAATTATTTTAATATCTCCCAAATTGGTTAGATTTTGCCCAAACCATTTGTAGGTGTTGGAGATCTCATGTGCTTTAGCCTCTCTGCCAATTTTGGTAGCTAGAGCACATTCGATGCTACCCCAAATCAACACTCCCTCTTAGCGAGGATTGTGCTCTAGTAATACTCCTCACTCAGCATCAACTTGATCATCTGACATCGGTCCTTGTGATGATGCTAGGTCTGTTGCCCAACATCCTATATATTGTTGCATCATGTACTGCTACCCATGGCCCTGCCACTACCACTGTTGCATCTATACGGCAGTTCCCTCTCCATCTATGCTGCTGCCCATGGCCCTACCACTACCACTATTGCATCTACACTGCATCCCCTCTCATCATGTTGCATCGTGTTGCCCATAGCACTACCAGTGCTAATTGCTGCACTTTAACTCAACTACTGAGAAGTAAGTAACTGATCTCCCAACTCTGACATCTCCGTCAGGCTAGAAACACCCCTGATGTTGAAGCTCCATCTGTCACTTACAAGTGCTCCCTCTCTGATCTTTGCGCTACTACAAAAACTTTGTCCATCTCACACTGCTGCCTCACACTGTCTTGGGACTCCTGCATTGTAGCTCCCTCTATCGCTCCATCCACATCCGTCTCTATCGACATCTGCCATTCCTGCTACTCCTCTTTGGGGCTCCCATAGCAAGGTATAATCCAAGAGGTTGGGTACCTCGAGGATCCTGCCCCCCATCGCATGTGATCCGTCTGACTACAGCTCAACGTCTCCCCACTTCCTCACAAGTGGCGCGTGAGCACTCATGGCACACAGAACATACAGGATCCCGGCCTTCCAGATCACAAAGTCGGATGCCTCATCCAACCTGTCCTGATCCCTCAACACATTCATGGCCATCTCTCTGCTCCTATTTCGACTCTTTTGAGTCTCTCTACTTCCCTCCTCGAAGTCCTCTGATCGTCTCCTGCTGAGTCTCTTAACTTCCCGTCTGGAAGTTCTCGGTTTGTCTCCCTATGAGCCTCGACTTCCCTTCTGGAAATCCCTTTGCGAATGTCGAGATGCCCCACTCCGATTGTTTGTGCAGTTGCACCACTGATCTAGATTTCTTGGCTAGAAATCCTCAGCAGCAACTCCCTCGTCCTTGGTCTTGCCCTCTTAGGTATTGTTCTGACCACAGTATCCCACCAGCTTCACTCTACAACTTACCCACAGCCTCCTATGCCCCAACAAACTGAAGGTTAGAGCTTCTAGGCTCTGCGCAATCCCGGCACCAACAAAATCACACCTCCTGGCCACAGGCATCAATCCTTCCTCATTGAGAAAGATGACCGGGCACTACATAGGTCAAGTCTGCTCCTCTCTGCCACTGCGCTGCTCCTCTTCCTGGCTCGGACTGATGCCCTTAGTTATCCTGTGATCTACAACCACCCTGTGATAACATGTTGGAATTTCCAAGTCTAACTATTAGAAATCCTTCCTGAAATTTCTGATTTATTTCTCCGTGCTTGTTCTATTAATTAACAAGTTATTTACCACGTAAATACTCAAAATAAATACAGTACAATCTCAACACATATAGATCATCAACTAAAGGAAAAACAAGCACACAAGTGACACAATTATTTTTGGACTAACATCCCCGGAAAAACCCAATGCGGGAAAGCCGGTGCAGTTATCTAAGGGTTTTATTATTAAGCAATTTCAGAATACAATCTGGGTGCCAAAAATGGCTCACCCAACAGAGAATGCCCTCGGCAGTAGTATCTCTCTGTCGGAGACAAATATCAGCCCCAATCTGCCCCACGGAATCTCCCAGCATCAACCTTTAGGGTTTGTGTCAGCCTCTCTGGCCCAACGTCAGCCTCTCTAGCTCAGCATTAGCCTCTCAGGGCTCTACGTCAGCCTCTGGAACCTCTGCGTCTCCCACGCTAGCCTCCTCAGGCTCTGCGCAACTCCCAGCTGCCTCTGCACGGCCTCTATCTGCTTCTACGTGGCCTCTAGCTGGCTCTGCGTCAACCCTCTCCCAGCTTCTGCGCTGATGTTCCTATTACTATCTCTGCCTCTCTGCTACTGCATTCACTGCCCCTCAGCTACAACTCTAATCACTCCTTTGATTTCCTCAGCAAGCCCTGCCCCGGAAAATCGAATTCTTGGTCAACTTGATGTGTTCTCCAAGTGACCCTCAAGCCTCCTCTTATACTTTTCTTGTTTACATTTCAATGGCCGAGATTAAGTCCCTAATCAACGGCTAAGATTAGATCTGGCTTGATCCATGACTTTTGGACCATTCTAACTCAGTTTTATATTAATTCACATTAATATTTTATTTTCCCTAAATTTAGACTTAGGGACTCCCTTAAAAATATTAATTATTTTAATATCTCCCAAATTGGTTAGATTCTGCCCAAACCATTTCTCGATATTGGAGATCTCATGTGCTTTAGCCTCTCTGCCAATTTTGGTGGCTAAAGCACATCCGATGCTACCGCAAATCAACACTCCCTTTGAGGGATTGTGGTCTAGTAATACTCCACACTCAGCATCACCCTGATCATCCAACATCAGTCCTTGTGTTGATGCTAGGTCTGTTGCCCAACATCCTTTGTACTATTGCATCATGTACTGCTACCCATGGCCCTGCCAATGCCACTGCTGCATCTGTACAACAGCACCCTCTGCATTTGTGCTGCTGCCCATGGCCCTGCCACTACCACTGCTGCATCTGCACTGCATCCCCTCTCATCAAGCTGCATCGTGCTGCCCATAGCACTACCACAGCTAACTGTTGCACTGCAACTCAGTTACTAAGAAGTGAGTAACTGATCTCCCAACTCTGACATCTTCGTTAGGCTAGAAACACTCCCGATGCTGAAGCTCCCTCTGTCACTGACAAGTGCTACCTCTCTGACCTCTGTGCTACTGCAACAACTCTGTGCATCTCGCACTGCTGCCTCACGCTGTCCTGGGACTCCTGCATTGTAGCTCCCTCTATCGCTCCATCTGCATCCGTCTCTACCGACATCTGCTAATCCTACTAGTCCTCTTCGGGGCTCCCATAGCAAGGTATAATCCAAAAGGTTGGGTACCTCGAGGATCCTGCCCCCCATTGCCTGTAGTCTGTCTGACTACAGCTCGATGTCTCCCCACTTCCTCTCAAGTGGCGCATGAGCACTCATGGCACACAGAACAAACAAGATCCTCGCCTTCCAAATCACAAAGTTGGATGCCTCATCCAACCTGTCTTGATCCCTCAGCACATTCATGGCCATCTCGCTACTCCTCTTTCGACTCTTTAGAGTCTCTCTACTTCCCTCCTGGAAGTCTTCTAATTGACTCCTGCCGAGTCTCTCAACTTCGCGCCTGGAAGTTCTCGGTTTGACTCCCTATGAGCCTCAATTTCCCTTCTGGAAATCCCTTTGCCAATGTCGAGATGCCCCACTCCGATCGTTTGTGCAGCTGCACCACTGATATGGATTTCTTGGCTAATCCTCGGCAACAACTCCCTCCTCCTTGGTCTTGCCCTGTTAGGTATTGTTCTGACCACAATATCCCACCAGCTTCACTCTACAACTTACCCACAACCTCTTATGCCCCAACAAACTGAAGGTTAGAGCCTCTAGGCTCTGCGCAATCCCGACACCATCAAAATCGCACCTCATGGCCATAAGCGTCAATCCTTCCTCACTGAGAAAGATGACCGAGCACTGCATAAGTCAAGTGTGCTCCTCTCTACCACTGCGCTGCTACTCTTCCTGGCTCGGACTGATGCCCTCAGTTATCCTGTGATCTACAACCACCCTCTAATACCATGTTGGAATTTCTAAGTCTAACTATTAGAAATCCTTCCTATACTTTATGATTTATTTCTTCCTACTTATTCTGTTAATTAACAAGTTATTTACCATGTAAATACTGAAAATAAATACAAGTACAGTCTCAACACATATAGATCACCAACTAAAGGAAAAAAACACATAAGTGACACCATTATTTTTGGACTAACATCCCCAAAAAAACCCAATGCGAGAAAGTCGGTGTAGCTATCTAAGGGTTTTATTATTAAGCAATTTCTGAATACAATCTAGGTGCCAGAAATGGCTCACCCAACAGAGAATGCCCTCGGCAGTAGTGCCTCTCAGTGGGAGACAAATATCAGCCCCAATCTGCCCCACGAAATCTCCCAACATCAACCTTTAGGGTCTGTGTTAGCCTCTCTGACCCAACATCAGCCTCTCTGGCTCAGCGTTAGCCTCTCAGGGCTCTGCGTCAGCCTCTGGAACCTCTACGTCTCCCACGCTGGCCCTCCTCAAGCTCTTGGTTGCCTCTTCATGGCCTTTGGTTGCTTCTGCGTGGTCTCTAGCTGGCTCTGCGTCAACCCTCTCCCAGCTTCTGCGCTAATGCTCCCGTTACTATCTGTGCCTCTCTGCTACTGCATTCACTGCCCCTCAGCTACAACTCTGATCACTCCTTCGATTTCCTCATCAAGCCCTGCCCTAGAAAATCGAATTCTTGATCAACTCGATGTGTTCTCCAAGTGACCCTCAAGCCTCCTCTTATACTTTTTTCGTTGACATTTCAACGGACGAGATTGAGTCCCTAATCAACGGCTAAGATTAGATCTAGCTTGATCCATGTCTTTTGGACCATTCTAACTCAGTTTTATATAATTCACAATAAAATTTTATTTTCCCTAAGTTTAGACTTAGGGACTCCATTAAAAATATTAATTATTTTAATATCACCCAAATTGGTTAGATTCTGCCCAAACCATTTCTGAGTATTGGAGATCTCATGTGCTTTAGCCTCTCCGCCAATTTTGGTGGCAAGAGCACATCCGATGCTATCCCAAATCAACACTCCCTCTTAGCGAGGATTGTGCTCTAGTAATACTCCTCACTCAGCATCACCCTGATCATCCAACATTGGTCCTTATGCTGATGTTAGGTCTATTGCCCAACATCCTCTGTACTGTTGCATCATGTACTGCTACCCATGGCCCTGCCACTGCGACTGTTGCATCTGTACGGCAGCTCCCTCTGCATCTGTGCTGCTACCCATGGCCTTGCCACTGCCACTGCAACATCTGTACGGCAGCTGCCTCTGCATCTGTGCTGCTGCCCATGGCCCTACCACTGCCACTGTTACATCTACACTGCATCCCCTCTCATCATGCTGCATCGTGTTGCCCATAGCACTACCACTGCTAACTGCTGCACTGCAACTCCATTACTGAGAAGTAAATAACTGATCTCCCAACTCTGACATCTCCGTCAGGCTAGAAACACTCCCGATGCTGAAGCTCCCTCTATCACTTACAAATGCTCCCTTTCTGACCTCTACGCTGCTGCAACAACTCTGTGCATCTCGCACTGTTGCCTCACGCTGTCTTGGGACTCCTGCATTGTAGCACCTTCTATTGCTCCATCCGCATCCGTCTCTACCGACATCCGCCAGCGCTGCTACTCCTCTTCGGGGCTCCCATAGCAAGGTATAATCCAAGAGGTTGGGTACCTCGAAGATCCTGCCCTCATCGCCTGTCGTCCGTCTGACTACAACTCGATGTCTCCCCACTTCCTCTCAAGTGGCGCATGAGGACTCATGGCACACAGAACAGACAGGATCTTGGCCTTCCCGATCACAAAGTTGGATGCCTCATTCAACTTGTCCTAATCCCTCAGCACATTCATGGCCATCTCGCTGCTCCTCTTTCGACTCTTTCGAGTCTCTCTACTTCCCTCCTGGAAATCCTCTGATCGACTCTTGTTGAGCCTCTCAACTTCCCGTCTAGAAGTTCTCAGTTTGACTCCCTATGAGCCTCAATTTCCCTTCTAGAAATCCCTTTGCCAATGTCGAGATGCCCCACTCCGATCGTTTGAGCAGCTACACCACTGATTTGGATTTCTTGGCTAGAAATCCTCAGCAACGCCTCCCTACTCCTTGATCTTGCCCTATTAGGTATTGTTCTGACCATAGTATCCCACCAGCTTCACTCTACAACTTACCCATAGCCTCCTATGCCCCAACAAACTGAAGGTTAGAGCCTCTAGGCTCTACGCAATCCCAGCACCAGCAAAATCGCACCTCCTGGCCACAGGCGTCAATCCTTCCTCACTGAGAAAGATGATCGGGCACTACGTAGGTCAACTCTGCTCCTCTCTGCCACTGCGCTGCTCCTCTTCCTGGCTCGGACTGAGGCTCTCAGTTATCTTGTGATCTGCAACCACCCTCTGATACCATGTTGGAATTTCTAAGTCTAACTATTTGAAATCCTTCCTGTACTTTCTAATTTATTTCTTCCTACTTGTTCTATTAATTAACAAGTTATTTACCATGTAAATACTGAAAATAAATACAAGTACAGTCTCAACACATATAGATCATCAACTGAAGGAAAAACAAGCACACAAGTGACACCATTATTTTTGGACTAATGTCCCCGAAAAAACCCAATGCAGGAAAGCCGGTGTAGCTATCTAAGGGTTTTATTATTAAGCAATTTCTGGATACAACCTAGGTTCCAGAAATGGCTCACCCAACAGAGAATGCCCTCGGCAGTAGTGCCTCTCAGTGGGAGACAAATATCAGCCCCAATCTGCCCCACGAAATCTCCCAGCATCAACCTTTAGGGTCTGTGTCAGCCACTCTGACCCAACATCAGCCTCTCTGGCTCAATGTTAGCCTCTCGAGGCTCTGCATCAGCCTCTGGAACCTCTGCGTCTCCCACGCTGGCCCTCCTCAGGCTCTACACAGCTCCTGGCTGCCTCTGCCTGGCCTCTAGATGCTTCTGCGTGGCCTCTAGCTAGCTCTGTGTCAACCCTCTCCTGGCTTCTGTGTTGATGCTCCCAGTACTATCTCTGCCTCTTTGCTACTACATTCACTGCCCCTCAGCTGCAACTCTAATCACTCCTTCGATTTTCTCAGCAAGCCCTGCCCCAGAAAATCGAATTCTTGATCAACTCAGTGTGTTCTCCAAATGACCCTCAAGCCTCCTCTTATACTTTTCTCGTTGACATTTCAACGGTCGAGATTAAGTTCGTAATCAACAGCTAAGATTAGTTCTGGCTTGATCCATGACTTTTGAACCATTCTAACTCAGTTTTATATTACTTTACATTAATATTTTATTTTCCCTAAGTTTAGACTTAGGGACTCAATTAAATATATTAGTTATTTTAATATCTCCCAAACTGGTTAGATTCTGCCCAAACCATTTCTGGGTATTGGAAATCTCATGTGCTTTAGCCTCTCCTCCAATTTTCGTGTCTAGACCAAATCCTATGCTACCACAAATCAACAAATATCAATTGAGGGAAGGTGGACCCTCACCCTATTAGATGCCAAAGTGCTTGACCGAGTTCAAAACCAAAACTCAACTCACAAATTTATTTTCCAAACTCTCAATTATTTCACTCTTCCAAATGTACCCAAATAACCATTTTAAATTAATAAAGATTATTTAATAATTATTAAATTGCTTAAAAGAAATCTCATTTTAATGTTATATAAAGGGAATAAATTCTTAGGGAAATTCCCGCCAAACACTATGTATAACCATCCTAAAATGCTAGTGAGTATATCTTCTCTTGAAGATTGCAACTATCTTAGCATATCCATATCTTATTCAACTCATTTATATGCACACACGAATATTCATATTTTGTGCACAACAACCTTATCTGTTGACAGTCTCTTGCTATAAACCTTAGCTTTATAAGACTTCCCCTCATTAATCCATATAGCTTATAGTAACATTTAAGTTACTAAGTTATTATAGTAATGTTCATCAGTCACCTCACAACAGTCCTTATTCTGTGCAAAGAACGTTGTGACAACAAAGTGACATTATATAGCTAACTGGCAACCACACTACATATGACAAATATCGGATGCCCATTTGAAGATTATATTTGTATTTTTATTGTCTACAACTATCGTATTCCTCAGCCCCAAGGGATAGCTCAAATGGTCGAGTTCCCGTTGCTAAGTACTTTCCCAGTTGGGAGGTCACGGGGTCAAATCTCCTCAATGCCCTCGGGGTTAGGCCTATTATGGCCGATGGGCAGATCCCTTCGGGTGGAACTGCCCTGCTTCTCTACGTGGACGTAGCGCCCACTCTCTGAGTGCCCGTGAACCACAATGAATTAAAAAAAAACCTATCGTATTCCTCAACAATTCTCATAATTGTAGTTTATTACATTTAGTTTTACCATGCATTAGTTTTAGAAAGCAATTAATAGTTCTAGAACCATTACGGCCTACCTGGAAATACTGGTCATGTTGATGGATGCTTCTATGTAATATATGTATGAAAATTCTCTCCTACATACTAATGGTTGATTAATATGACTTGGAACATATATCACATAAACCCTAACCCAAAACCATAATTACCAAAGCTTTAAAATTGACATAAATGAACAAACCTAATGTTTAAGAGATCTTACACCAACAAATTAAACCAAACATTCTTGTAAGTTGTCCGATTAGCATTGCCTTAATATCACGCAAATATGTCCCTGAACAACCTCAGTTGGAATATAACAACTCCAATAAAGCCAAATGAATGGCATAGGAATGGTGCATATTCTCCAATATAACTACTTCATGCACAATTCAAGAAATATTGTTAAGTTCAAAATAGAATCTCCTATACATCCTAGATAAATATAAAGAGAGCTCTACTTGGAGGCAGTGTTTACTAAACTCTTTGAGACCACGTTCACTCTCAAGTTTGATTCTACTCTTTGAGGAAACCAAGTCAAGTCTAATTGGGCCCTAAGCCAAACTCACAATGTTGATTTGCATGTCAAAGAGATTGACTCAATAATCAAATTGACTTAACAAGTTTGAATCACAAGTCTCACAAACCAAACTTGGTCATCTATCTATAAACGTGGCATTTTTGTGGCATTTTGTCAAGAATATTCAAAATGAATGGTTACAATGAATACCAATTTAATGAGCTGCCACAAAGGCCAAAAGAACTTGCATAAGATGACAAGTAGATGAAATGAGGGAGGGAAGAAAGATCTCCCTACCATATATAGAGGGGATGACTAATTAGCTAGAAAAAAAATTTAAAAAGGTAATATTACTATGTTTTTCTCCCCTCCTAAAACTACAAGAAAGGAGATGGACTTGGCAAAAGATTCAATGAATCCCAAGTTTCATAAAGGAGTTTATACCATTCCATGACTGTGGAAAGGTTTATATCCAGGAAACTAGTAGAACACTCTATATAGGATAAAAAGAACATGGAGTGGGTTGTTGATGTTTGCAGCTTAGGTAGGTACTTCTGCACATGCTCAAGTGTCTAGGCATACAAATGTTGCCCAAAATCTCCTTAAACACTTGCTCTAGTAAGAGCAAATTGCATTTTTACCTTAGCCTAAGTTTTAACTTCAGAAAAAGCATGTAATTATTATGTTGGCTAACTAAGCTAAAGAAACGTTAGAAAAACTAAAGTTTTTACTTTAGTGATTATGTTTTAATATTAGCCCTTGATTTCCAGTAAGGTGAAATCTAATCTCAATTGTCAATCACTTAGGAGATTAGGGTTAGGGATTTAGCTCAACGAAAAGTTATAAAAGCAAGGCCAGGGAAAAGGAGAAGACACGGCATATTGCAACATAAGAGTGATAGAGGTATCTCAATGAGGAGTGTAATACTCTAGTGTGTTGGGTCCAAGGAAGGGGCCAACAAGAAGATTCAGATCATCCAAGGAGGGTTGGACAGTTGGATCGAATCTAGTTGTTGTACATGTATTTCCTCAGTTGGGCCATTTTCTTGACACGAGAGCCCAAGTAGGTTCTGAATATTTTAATGATGAAATGATTTGATTAGGCAAAATCAGTGTCATTTTTTGTGAGATCGGTTATGTTTTTGCTTCCACTAATTTAATGTTAATAACTTAGCTATGCGTTCATTCAGTAGATCTATAATCTGTTAGGTCAATGGATTGTCAGTGCTAGGTTTACAGGGAAATTAACATTTATAACAAAGTTCAAAGATTTTCTTTAACCAAACAATCTGATGACACAAGCCATCTGTTAAAATTGGCAACTAGGACCAAATTCCACTTTAGATAGCTAATTTGATGGAGATGATTATTGCATTGAATTCCTCTTTTCGGGAGGACCAAAATTGACCGAAAGATCATCAAATTTGGATAAGCATAAATGTGTTTTTGAATTTATGGCCCACACATGCAAATTGTCAAGGTCGGCGACATCATCATGTAGGCTCATGAAGCCCAAGATACATGTCACTTCACCCTCAACAATTTGCATAAATATGAGAGACCTCAAACATTCTTCTCTCTCCTCATCAGATTGGTTCGTACAACTTATTGGGCATCTCTTTCCCTCACACATGTGGCAGCAAGGACGAATTACAGGGCTGAAATTTCGGAGCCTGTTGCAGGTTTGACCAACATTGACTAAGGGTATGTTGATGACATTGGACTGTGATTTTTGGGTCAGAATTTCATTTTTAGCAGGGCACATTTATTGGCAAAAGAACTGAGGCATTCTGTTGACCTTGATCGCACCGTAGAGTTTGACCAAGTTTGACCATTGTTTTCATCACTGTTTTGGGCTGACTGTAAATTTTTGTAGATGTTCTATGCTAAGAGCAATTTCACTTTTCTCACAGCAATCATACAAGTAGTTAAGCAAAATGCAGATAGAACATATAAGCAGATCTTACAGAAGACAAATCAGAAACAGGAAAATGTGTGTGTTC
>APFE031725023.1:0-14431 GCA_000404065.3 Pinus taeda
GTCTGACCCAAGTTCAAAGGTGATTTAGCAAAGAAAATCCCAGTACTGCTCACCCTTTTGGAAACAGTCCACGGAGTGCGGACTAAGGTCTCAACCGAAGTAGCATGGGAGGGTGCTAGAACCAAGTTTCCACACCCTTGGGATGTCTGATGGACTTCTAGAGGTTCACAGTCTCACTCGTCGCTATGCACACTTGCTATTCCCTCACAACCTGTGCTGTTGTTTCCACACAGCCCTACTTGAGGCACGACCCTTAGAATACCCAATTTCCTTGATAATTAACTTATTACTTAACTTGTGTGTAAGATTAATGGTTATTACAACATATTCAACAATCATATCAGTGCGCACGATACATAAAATAATATAAACATAAAGAAGACAATGCACAAAAAATACAAAGAAATTAGAATCAACTTCTCTTTATTAGTCTTCAATCCTGATTACAAACTTGACACTGCCCTACGCACTCAGCTGTAGGGGTCTGTGTGCTCAGCTATGGACTATACTAGGCCTCTATGCACTCAAGTGTAGAGCCTCTTCCTACTACTATGACCCAATACACTTAGAATCCTACTCTAAGCTTGAACCATTCTTTGCTACTCATCTCTGATATCAACTATCTTTTCAACTTAGAGCCTCACTCTATTTATACAATCCCATGGTTCATGGACCATGGGTAGGCTGACATGACTTTACATTACATTACATTTCTTTAGGGTGGACAACCTTATGACTTAACCTTTACTTCACGCTCCTCTCCCACAATTCATGAAGTCTTACAAAACCTTTGACCAAAACTTGGGCTTTGAGCCCCAAAACCTATCGTGGGGAGATTCCATGCCCAACAAGTCTTCTAGTCTAGATGCTGAGGGAGATGTTATTCATTGTAGGATGAAAAGCCCTCGATTGTATTTGGCCCTAGCTATGATATGATCGATGAAATTGTTCCACCATTTTATGTAACTTTAAAGGCTCATGACTTTCTTTTGTGTAATTGCATGTTGGATTCTGGAGCTTCTCATAACCTTATGCCGGAGGTAATTATGGATCAGCTTCAGCTACAAGTTACTCATTCTTATCATGCTCTTTACACCTTTGATTCAAAGGAAGTACCATGCCTAAGATTGATCAAAGACCTTGTTATGAACTTAGCTCAAATACATGTTAAGGGTATAGTTTTAGACATAGTTGTAACTAATATTCCTACCAAGTTTGGTATGCTTCTATCTAGATCATGTTGTGCTAAACTTGGAGGATCGCTTCAAATGGACATGTCTTTTGCTACTATTCCAGTCTATGGAGGTGAATAGTTAAGGTTGTATAGGGAAGTCAGATTCCTTCATACTGTTTGTAGGTCTGATTAAGCAAAAAACCACCCTATCTATGCTGTAGATTAGGATTTTGGTTGCTTTCAGTTATCTTCACAAAATGCATAAAACACTAAACTTGCCATTGAGATAGTTTCCAAGCCTAAAGTTATAGAATTAGATATCTGGAAACTTTATTTTGATGGCTTTTGATCAAAACAAGGAGCAAGAGAAGGAATTGTTTTAATCTCACCAAATAAAGAAAACATAACTCAGTCATGTAAACTTGAATTTGAGGTCACCAATAATGTGGTTGAGTATGAGGCTTTTCTTCTTGGTCTTGAGCTAGCTAGGAGTTTAAAGGTTCAAAACTTGAGTGTCATTTCTGATTCTGAGCTTATAGTGAGCCATGTTAGAAATATTTGCCAAACAAAAAACCTAAGGCTTAGGTCCTATAGAAATGAAGCTTGGGACACAATTGAAAATTTCTTTCAAGGGTTTAACATAACTTCTATTCCCAAAGATGAAAATATGCATGCTGACTCATTATTTATATCAACAAGCTCTTTCAAAATCCCTCAACAAGTATTGTTAGAATACCAAATTCAAGTCAAGTATAGACCATCAATTCCTGATAACCTTAAATGCTAGAAGATTTTTGGAGATGATGAACAATTAAAATCTTTTCTCAAGTCATCGATGAATTCTAAAATATGCAAATTGAAGAAGATCAAAATGATATTCAAGAATTAAATAAAAAAAATCCAGAAACTTCATTCAGTCCTAAAATTCTTGATCATGATATCATCTAATTATCTAATAATTTTATTCCTAAAGGATTGGTTCCATTGGAAAAACACTTTGATAATAATTATGTCTCTAAAAATCCCTTCTTTAACCCACCTGAAGAAGAAATCAAAGAATGCAATATTGGGACTTTGGATGATGTGAGATATATTAAATTGTCATCAAACTTACCTTCAAATGTAAAAATAAAATACTTGAATATTCTTATAAATTACAAAGATGTTTTTGCCTAGTCTTATAATGCGTTAAAAAATTATGATACATCTTTGATTGAGCATAAGATTCCTTTGAAACTAGAAGCAAAACCCTTTTAGCAAAAGCCAAGAAGAATCAATCCCATACTACTTCCAACCATTGAGAAAGAACTCAAAAAGTTGTTTGATGCTCATATCATTGTTCCTTTAAGGTATTCTAATTGGATAGCCAACCTAGTTCCTGTCAAAAAGAAAAATGGTGAGATTAGGCTATGTGTAGACTTTCGAAATATGAACAAATCATCTTTAAAGGATAATTACCCATTGCGCAAAATGGATCATCTACTTCAGAAAGTTTCAGGTGCAAATATGATTTCTATGCTAGATGGATTTTCTAGTTACAACTAGATCATGGTAAGTCTAGTTGACCAAGACAAAAATTCTTTCACCACACCTTGGGGTACATTTATGTATGCTAGAATGCCATTTTGGTTAACCAATGTTGGAGACACTTTCCAGAGAGCCATGGATTTAGCTTTTGTAGGTAAAGCATATGAATTTACTATCATTTATTTAGATGATTTGACTATTTTCTCCGATTCAAAACACTTGAGAAATATTTTTGACAGGTGTGGGAAATTTGGCATATTCATCAATCCGAAGAAGTCTTTATTTGCTGTAAAGGAGGGGAAATTACTAGGGCATATAATCTCAAAGGAGGGAGTTATAATTGACCCAAAGAGAATTTCAGCTATTCAGACCCTATCTCTACCAAGGAATAAGAAATAGATACAAACTTTCCTTGGAAAGATAAATTTTTCTCAGAAGTTTCATCCCAAATTATGCTGAGATAGTTAAAGATATAACAAATATGCTAAAGAAAAACAATGAAGTGAAATGGAAAATTCTAGCTAGATATGCTTTTGATCAGATAAAAAAGGCTATATCTAAGGCCTCTACACTAGCTAACCCTTATTATTCTTCACCTTTTAGCATATTTTCTTTTTCATCCAAGACAACCTTAGCTATTGTACTTTTACAGAAGAAAACAAATGGTGATGACCATCCTATAGCCTTCTTTTCCAATGTTATGAGGGATGCTGAAATTCGGTATGATATTATTGAAAAACAAGCTTATGCCTTTATTCAAGCCCTCAAAACCTTTAGATCCTATATCCTACATTCACACATTACAACGTATGTCCCTAATCATGTTGTTAAGACTCTTTTGACCCATCCTGATA
Source organism: Pinus taeda (assembly GCA_000404065.3). Classification (NCBI taxonomy): domain Eukaryota; kingdom Viridiplantae; phylum Streptophyta; class Pinopsida; order Pinales; family Pinaceae; genus Pinus; species Pinus taeda. The sequence goes on from APFE031725023.1 coordinate 3,556, forward strand.
CTGATGGAAGAAGAGGGAGATGGATTGCTACAATCCTTGAATATGACCTTGAAATTAAAACCACAAAGCTAGTAAAAGGCCAAGGCCTGGGAAAATTGTTAGTTGAATCCAACTGAAAAGTATTTTGCATAAATCTGGTTTCTGAAATTTCATCAAGGAAGAATCCGCAAGAACCTTCCTTAACATTAGGGGAGAATCCACAAGAACCTTCCTTGATATCTAAGGAGAATCCACAAGAACCTCCTCCTCTTAGAGAAGGGGAGAATCGACAAGAACCTCTTTCTTCAGATCAAGCCATTCTTGTTCATATAGATCATAAATATCTAATCTCTGATTTGTACTCTGGTATTGTGTAGTTTCTTAGGGATTTTGAATGTCCAGCTGATCTTAACTTGAAGCAGTGCAAAGCCTTCAAATTTAAAACAGTAAAATATTCCATTATAAATGCTAATATATACTGGAAAGACCCTGTTAATATCGTTCTTCTTTGCTTAACTAAAAATGAAATAGATGGAATTACAAATCAGTTCCATGTAGGGTTTTGTTGTGGACACTATGCTTGGAGAGAAACAACCTACAAATTTTAAAAGTAGGTTTCTATTGGCCCACACTTTTCAAAGAAGTTGGAGCAAAAGTAAGAAGTTGCAAACCATGCCAATTATTTGCAAGAAAATAGAAACTGTCAGCACTTCCTTTGGTCCTAGTATCTGCCCATGCTCCTTTTTTACAATGGGGGTTGGACTTTATTAGGGAAATTCATCCACAATCAAGTAATCAAAACAGATGGATTTTAACTGCTACAGACTATTTCACTAAGTGGGTAGAAGCAATACATGTTAAAAATGCAAATGATATTGTTGTGATTAAATTTCTTGAAGAAAACATCCTATCAATATTTGGATGTCATCAACAAATTGTTACAGATAATGCAGTAGTGTTAAATTATTGATTTCTGTCAAAAGTATTCAATCCTTTTACACCATGCTACACCATACTATCCATAGGGTAATGGGCTGGTAGAGTCCTCCAACAAGAGATTAGTTAAGGTCATTAAGAAGACTCTTGAATACCATAAAAAGAGTTGGGACAACCATATAATCCATGAAATTTTGGCAAATAGAGTTTCTCCGAAGAGATCAACAGGCAAGTCTCCTTTCCAGTTAGTTTATGGAAAAGAAGTAGTTTTTCCTTCTCATTTAGCTTTACCTATTATGAGATTTCTTTAGGAATCCTATGAAGAAAAATATGATTTCTCAAGAAGGATTAATCAAATCATTGAGATGAATGAAGTCAGGGATGAAATTTAGTACAAGCTAAGGAAATACCAAAATAAGATGAAAGAAATGTTTGATAGAAAGGCTAGAGAAAGAAATTTCAAGAAAGGTGACCTAGTGCTTAGATGGGATACAAGGAGAGAAGATAAAGGAAATAATGCAAAATTTGAAAACCTTTGGTTTGGTCCATTCAATATTGCAGAAGTCAAAGGGAACAATACATTCATCCTATAGAATCTGGAAGGAGAGTATTCCTCATTGCCAGTCAAATGCGAAATACTTGAAACATTACATTCAATATTGGTTTTCCGTTCATTCACCATTTGTAAATATCCAGAGAGTTTATTTTCTTTTTGAACAAATTGTAAGTGAGTATCTATTTCAACAAAGACTCCATAGTCTGAGGAGAATGCACTTGGATCTTCTTGTTCTCTGCATCCCTTAGGGGAAGCAGTCCCCAGCTAGAGCCAATATTGTAACATTATTTGGTTTTGATAAGTTAGTATATTAGTCAAAAATAATTTTAAAATGTTAAGTTAGGATATGGATGCAAAAGATAGAAAAGTTAAAATGTTAGGCCATTTAATGTTTTATAGGCATCCATATCAATAAAAAATTAGGTGTTAGCTACCCTAAATAAAGAAGGAAAAAGGAAAATAAAATGTTAGGGAAGAAAAAAGAAAAGGAAGGCTTCATTTCATGTTTTTATAAATGCACAGGCTGCTAGTTAAAATGCGGCACAAGTCAATTATCAAATATTGTTTCATGTGTAGAAGAAAAAGGCAGAGGAGTAAAGGTTTTCTCTAAGGTTTATACATCAATTATTTTGGTATTAATCCTATCCCTAAGTTTTAAGTCCCCTCATATATCACACATATTCCTTATGCATTAAGTATTTAACTCCCACTGGCCCCACTGGGTGTCCCATCATGTCATAAGTTAACCCTCTGACACCTCTCTCTTCACCTCCGATCATCTCCCAAGATCTGATAGCCCATATGACATTTCGTCTCCCCCTCACCATCGAAGTTTTAATGTCGAGGGGGTCCAAAATGGCAGGATGCAAAACCGCACCCTCCCCTACGTGTCATCACCACAATGTTTCGAACCCCCCGAGTCAAACCACTAACCACTCTCCCCACGTCCAAAAAGTTGTTTTCTTTCACTTCTGATATCGCTCCACTACCAATTGCACTGCCGCCACTTACATTGTGCCAAGTCATCCACCCATTTACTCCATCCAATTATAACCGTTCCCTCCAAAATTAACCCATTAAGCAATTAATTGTTTAGTCATTAATTCAATGAACCCGTGTGACCTTCAATGAAAAACCAAATATTCTATATAAAACTCCCTTTCACAGGCTAATAGATTACTGAATTCATGCACTATCACTGTTATTGATTTGATTGCAAGTTACTAGATTAAAACTTCGACTATTTCTATCTACCAATGACATTATTCCCTCATTCTTTTCAGCCTATTTCCTTTGTTCTTACCTCCAAAAATTGACTCCTCTTTGCATATTCAATTTCCCAATCCAGTTTTCATTCTGTTTCATAACTTTGGCCAAGATGCCTCCAAAGGACAAAGGACCATAGGAACCTATCAATACTCTGATCTATCCTCCCATAGATCTTCATCACATCCATTTCACTGACAAAGGCTATAAAATCCATGAGGCTCTCTATGAATTCAACCTTTTTGAGATGTATTGCTAGATCGAGGATAAGTATATAGACAAGTCAAATGATATCTAGTTGTGGGAGTCTAATTTACCCCACTAGATTTTTCCACATACCCACAATACCCCAAATTTTATTAGAAAGTGTCATGTATCATATTTGCCAAGCCAAAGGGCCATTGTTACCCCCACTGGATAAATTTTGTTTACCATTACTCCTCAAGCCATAGAACAGATGATGTAGGCCCCCACAGTAGAGAATGCTACCCCATTTTCCTATGAAGCACTAATTTAACTATACCAAAACTTGGACTTTGCCAAGAGGACCAAAACCTTGGAACTTTTCTTGACAAAATATGCTTCACTACCAAAGAAAAATCCTCCCTATCCCTCGTCTAGATTCCCTGAGATATCCAAGAATATTATCACTATTGTTTCTTACCTGCTTGGCTACTATTCTAATCAGTGGGTAGATGAGGCCATCATAGGATTTCTGTCCATTTTCTCTATTAATTCTAAGCCCTCCATTGTTTTTAACTTCAGCCAATTTCTTATAGAATCAATTCATCAACAACTTATCAAATTTACAACTGAGCAGGTATTCAAGTATGCCTTCCTGTTAATTTACATGTTTCTATACTTTCAGGGGGACAACATCAACCTTTCCTTACAAAATCTAGATGAAAAAGGAAACCAACAGTCAGTCATCTTTTGGACTGCACTAGTCATGAAGGAACAAAAGGAGTACACATATAAATAGTTTACAGAGATGTTTGTTCATCCAACAATCAATCTTCTAAGTAGAAGGATGGAACCAAGGATCAATCAAGAAATAAGAAAGGTGTTTCAGCTATCATACCAAGTTTGGTTAGGGCATTGGTACCTCTACGAGAACTATACAAAATTGAGAATATTTGGATGTGATCTTGCACCTTACAAGCTGCCCAAATTCCTCCTAATGAGGATTTTTTCTTTCGAGTACATAAGGTAGATGATCAATATGGATGAAATCCACTTTGTTCCTCCCAAGAAGAAGTCCCAGATTAAAATCAAAACATAGAAGCAGATAAGCTCTTAAAGGAAATGCAGTTCACCCTTAGATTTACCTAGTCATATGATCCCTTAGGGATCATTTCTAAATTAAGAGTAGAAACCAAGTCTACTCCTTACTTTCACACATCCAAGCAAGAGAGAGAGACACAAAAGGCAGATATGATGAAGCTCATCATGGAGTAGACTACACAACTAAAGAAAATGGAGACAAACATGGAGAAATTGATTAGAGAAAAGAAGAAAGCTACTCAAAATACTATTTCTCCTTTGGAAGCGCTTCCTATCACAACCATATTTTCCATAACAAGTATATGAGATGCTGCAGATGAGTTGGCCAATGTAGTACAGAACATGTCTCTCCAGAATGAAGCGATAAAAAAGTTGCAGGATCAAGTGAAACTTCTAGAGTATCATCTCCAGAAAACTGAGACCTTTCATGCAACAGAGCTTCAAAGAGCCTGAAATCAGATATAGGCATGGAAGAAGTCACCAGCTAAGTCGTTTATTGGCTCTACACTAGGTCATGTTAAAGAAATAATCTGGAATAATATTATTGAAGAAATAGATGAAATCTGGCCATGTATCTAGATTATTTTTTAGCAGAAGGAACTCATTGAGAAAGAAAAACAGACCATTGCCTTATCAATGCTCAACTGGGAGAAATGCCTGCTACAGCGAACAACATCATAAAGTTCCTTAATTCCAAAAAATGATATGACCTAGATGATCTAGGAGTGGATGAAAGAACATAAACCATCATGGAGGTGAAGAAAATTCTAACAAAGAAGAACTTAGTTGTACAACTGACAGAGAAGTGTCACACTCTAGAGGTAGCAGTCAACATGTTTTTCACAAGGATTGATGCATTGAACAAGAAAGGTTTGCCTTCACTGTTTGTAATCAATGACAAATTAATGACTAGGTAGAGTGTTTTATGAAGCCATCAACAACATAAGTTTTATTCAACATGAGATAAATCATACTTTCATAGTAAAACCCAATTTGCTTCGTATAGTGAGGTAGATTAAATCTATTGCAAGGTAACCAAGGTAGCTATTGTAGATGAAGAATGGTGGGAAAATTTTTGTGAATTTCAGGACTAAAGTACAAATTAGCTTCACCAGCGCAGCACCCAAATAGTGACCACTCAGCAACTGCTCTCCTTCAAAGCAAGGCTATATGTTCAGATTCATTCCTTTTGATCAAATTACTTCTTTCTCTATTAGTTCTAAGTAATAAAAGAATGTTGTGTCACTCAGGCATTTATTGTAATGATTTTGTAATTTTGTTTAAATACTTCATTCTGTCGAAGTATTCAGGGTTGAACCCTTGAACCAATTATCACACAGACTTGTACTAAGCTGGAGCATTTTTTAGATAATAAAAGATTCTAGATTTTCCTCATATGGTCTATCTCTCAGCGAGTTGTTTTCATCTAGTTTTTCATTATGTCTTCTTCATATATATTAATTCTTTTACAGTCATTTGATTTAAAATTTAATTTAATATTAATTTCATTTTGAATCCATTGTGAAGTTGTAATTTAAATAAGAGATTAATTTTCATAACTATATATTATTGTAAATTCTTGTTTGAACTTAAATTGCACTAGATTTCTATAATAGTTTAATTATATTCTGTTGATCAAGGAAACACTGTTTTCTTGATTTCTGCTTATAAATGATTAAATACTTAGTTTGAATATTAAATCAGTTATATCTCTACACATTCTTATTATCCGTCTACCTAAAATCAAAATAACCATGTGTATGTAAAGAACAACCCTTTATTTTATTAAGAATCTTTCTAAGTTTAAAGCACCTATTTATAAATAGTTCAGTGGTCATCCAAATCATCAAAATCAACAAAACATTATAGATTCTTTGGCATAACAAATTGACCTTTGGTTATCTCAAAGGACAACACCCTCTACAACTAGTTGCGTAGTCCTCTGTGTCTATTGGATTGACTTCATCTTCTCATGAATGTTCTACACAAAATTGGCAGGCTTTCTCTGTCCAAGGCTCAAGCCAGGCTTTGAAAAAGGACTGCTTTTTCCGCAACTCCTAGATTTGCATCAATTTTTCCTTTCCTTCCTGCAAGCGCATGAAGTGATGGACTGGCACCAATGTTCGCGCAGTCATATTGATCTCATTGTACTTCTACTACGCTTCCCTAATTTCGTTGTTCATCTGCTGCAACGTAGTATCATCCTATAGTGTATCTCGTAGGCCCATTACCTGAATGGATAGCTTGTCACATCCTTGAACTACAACACCTATTGGGGCATGGATTCTTTTATCACTACTCCTCATTGTTCTCGAACCTCCCGCAATTTGGGCGACTGCAACTTCAACTACAGCTCAACTATTTTCATCTGAAGATCAAAAGTAATCTTATCGATCTTTTCCTTTGATGTGCAAACTACAATAGCCAATTTCCTCATATAGCGAAGGCCTCTACATATTTGGGTATATTCAACTCAGGTATGGACTTGCAGGCCTACTCAATTGCTGTGATTAAGTTTTGGCATTGTGTCCGTAACTCCTCCTTTTCCTTCAGTGCATGAGTTTTTTCTTTGAATAACTGCTCATTGTTGACTTTAAACTCGTTGAAAAAAGTGAGTGTGCACTATTATTTGATCTTTAGATCATCTAAGACCCCCTAATGTAGTGCATGAAGAGAATTGAGTGGTAGCATGGCAAGGTTCAGTGCCATATCTTTTACTGTGTGGAGCACTGTGCGATCCTCGTTCGATTCCATGCAAACCGACTCTTCTGGTAAAGGAAAGACTCTAAGATCTAGAGTCCTTTCAATCTATGTGACAGTGCTACTACCCTACGTTAGGCTCACTTGTGCACCACTTACCTTCCCAATGTCTACCTAGATCTTATTCGTCTGGATCTGTAGCTCGCGGAGATCCTTTTGGATGCTCCCTAGTGTCTGCATATAGTGTTGTTCGAATTGTTACAACACCTTTGTTGTTGTATCTCATACTTTATCTCTGATCTCGTCGAGGTCGCCTTCAGTCAATATCATTGGATCAACATGTTTCTATTTATCAAAATTTTACTTCTTTCATGATCCTCTAGTTTGTTCCTTCCTGCATTTCTTCAGAATGAATGGGATGCTCTGCCCCTCATCACCACCTCTGCCCTAGTTTAACAGCTCTTGTTTTTTTGTTTCAAGCAATGCCAATTTGTCTCCTTCCTATGACTCTTGCTACTCCTCTTTTGCCTACTCTTTAGCAGCGCGCTCTAATTCCATTTGAGCCTTCTCCACAACTGCCTTAGAAGCTTCCATCTTCTTTTGTTCTGCCACTGTGTGCACAACCTTTTGAGCGAAATCCTTCCACTTTTGTGCAGTAGAGCTTTCTGCGCCTGTGCTTGTTCTTGTATATAAATTGGTAGGTGAACACCATTTCAGAGGCCAAAGCCCCACAACTTCTTGTATATCTGTGTCCCTCATCATATAAGGCAACTGGTGCCATTTCTTCTCAGGGTCTCTACACACTTTGATCAAAACCCTATGGAAATCAGCTTTGAATTCCACATCGGTCGATAGTTGTGTGAATAAGGTGGGAGACAATTGTGGCCACTAATTAACAACCATGTAAAGGTCCATACCCATCAAAACCCAAAAGATATTTGTTTCCCTAATATGCTCTCAATATTTTATGGCCCACAACGAGGCAAACCGTGTTACCTCGGGCAATTATTCTTTGTGTGGAGTAAATTGGCTATCCTCTGTAACTTCTAAGCAACAAGAAAGATTGACAACAACAACTAGGCATAATGAAATAGCCTGATATCCTCATGGGCCTCTTAATAGTTCGCCAGGAACTCCTGACATAGATACTTGGCCCAATTGTATTGTACACCCTTCACGCACTGATTTGCGAGCGATATGACCAGTGCCAGAACTCCATCTGTGTGGCATTTTCTCATTAACTTTCTAGCTAGAATCTAGGCAGCAAACTGTAATGTTGGGTCTGAGATGGACATGATAGATTATCCTCGCGAATTTTTGATCAGATCAAATTCATTCTTCATCCTATCTACCAACACTTTTTCTCCGGTTTTTCCTCCAAACTCTTTGGCAGGGTTTGCCCCTTTGTACGACAACCTTGTTATCCTGTGGATCAACATGTCTATGATGGGTATAGATTCACCTAGCCATAGGCACCCATTGTGCACCAGTACAAGGATTTGGCACACACATATTGTGTTGATTATGGGGTGGTGATAATGTGGCACTAACAATAGTTTGAGCAACCCTGACTACTCAAGACCACAAACCCACTTCATTAGCTCCAAATTGTAACCACCATGTTAGCATAGTAAATGTTTTACATATAATTGTGAGTCGCTAAGTATGGAAAATTTCCATGGTCATTGAAGTCTCAATCCTCCATGTTAAGTAACATAATGCATGCTAGCTGAGGACCTTCAAACACGACCTACTCAGGCAACAAAGGTGTCAAAATTACAAATTTCTCTAAATCAGGATCCTTCGTTACTTTAGTTTGTCCCTTCCTCGGAGGGATATACTCAGGCAAGCTCATCATAGGCTCCACCCCCTCGGCATCAACATCCTTGATACCCTAGAATTCTTCCTCTTCTATGTCCACTACTTGCTCCAATTGTTATCCTTTTGCTCCTTCTGTTGCACCTCCAGATTCTTTCTCAGTGACATTTGCACCAACATTTGCTTCTTCTATTTTTCCTTTCCGGAGTGCTTCACCTTTGCAGTGGTGAGCTTTGGACAAGGCGATCTTGGGGTCATAGACACAAAGGTCAAAGCTTCAATACTTGTAACTTCTGGTCCTGGCGCATCAGAAACAACAATACTTGAACTCATAGGTTCGGTGGGGTTAATGCCAAGCATTCTTTCAATGAATAGCTCTCGGACTTCTTCTAAACAGTTCACAAATGTGGGGCATGAAACATATTCTTCTCAGAATGGTTGACTCATATATGTCAGACAGCAAAAGGCTCTAATAATTCTTAGAATCCAAAGTGTTTTTTGCTGGGCTAAGATGTGTAATTTATAGGGGGATTGGAATTCAAACCAGATTGTTCCCCACAAAATCTGATAACAAATGTTTCTTTTGCCACAGATCTTCAACTATTTTTTCCTTAATTGTTGCCTCCCTACTCCTCTTAACTGTTTTATGGCCATCAAATCATGAATAGTAACTCCAACGGTCATTTTCCTGCTTGGCTGTGTGATGCCATTCCCCATCATGAAACATCTTGAGCACAACTTCATTTGGTGCATCCTCATCACTCTTCGCACAAGCAGGGCGCAACCTTGTCCTCCAAACCTGGTAGTGTAGTTTATAGTCCCACACTCCCTTGTAATTACCTGGAGCACTAAGACTATCTTGCTTCCATATAGTCACTGCACAAGATCCCCTGTATACAACTTCAATCTTCTCCCATTCATTTTTCCCGAGAAGGGCTCCCCATTCAGCTTCGCGAGCTAAACTGTGCCACCGTATGTAATTTCCTTGATAGTATATGGTCCTAATGTTATAGACATATTTGGGAACTTCAACCCCAATCTTATATGTCGATAAAATATGGCTCTTTAACCCCTAAAAGAGTGGTTTCATACCCTAAAGGATCATGGTCAACCGATTACATCATTCCCCAAAAGTTCCACCTAAAAACCCATCCAGAATTGGCCTAAATTGGACCATACTGACTGCTCCACTGTCAGGGTGAGATTCATACTGACTTCTACACTAGCCAGGTGTGATGCATATTAATAAGGCCTTCTATAGGGTTCGATGAGCGAGGATGGACAAAGATCCGAGACAGTTTGCTAAGTGGATGCTCATGGAATCTTCTAGAAACTTCTTTTATGACACTTGCCTCTAAATTTGCCCAGGGATGAGTAAGAGATCCAAGAAATCTCCAAGTGGAACCAAATGCAACAAGTGGAATGACATTGATGAAAACCCCAAAGATGACTCACACCCTTGCACACATCTATAAATGGATCCCTCAGCTGAGAGATCTGGAGGCTGGAATTTTGTAATTTGCAAGGAAGTGTTTGTTACACTAAAACTTGTCACCATGACTATTTGTAGTTAGTATGGCTCCGTCAAAAGTCATACTATCCTCCTTGGCAAGCCTCATACCTCTGCTCTACATGTCAAACTTCAAGAAAGAGAGAAAGTCTTTAAAAAACATATTTATCTCTGGGTACGCAGTTTCTCTCAACCTTACCTGCGTGTACGCATCCCAAGTTCACAATACCTGCGTACTTGTACGCTCTGTATGTAAAGGGGTGGGTGCATAATCCTGTAAAGGTAAAAAGGCGCGAGTTTCATCTTAAAAAAGTTACTTGTGGTCATTTCTAGAGCATTCTAGAAGCTTGTTTGACGTGTATTGAGCGCCTCCAGATGGTTCATGTATCCCTATGAAAGAGGAACTTATTCCATCAAGAGAGGAGCTACCCCATCCAAAAGAGGGGCTTATCCCATTGATGGTGCACCTAATTAACTTCCTCTAGAACATTATAAATACAGGCATTGGGCCAGAGGAGGGGAGGTTGAAAGCTGAACATTCCAAAGGGTAGTAGATGTTGTTGGAATTAGGACTTCCTTGTAGAAGCTTGTGAGGGGAGATTCCCATCCTTTCTTGTTTCATTTGGAAGTGGGTGAGCTTATCAAATTAAAGGAGAACTCTTGCTGGACCCTGGGAGGGACCTTCACAACACCAAGGCTCAGGTTGTAATGGTTTCTTTTGTTTCCTATTAATACAAATAAGTCCATTCTTCTCAACAATTTGTTATTCATGAGTTGTTTCATATACTCCTTGGTCTGTATGTTAAATATGTTTTATTTTATGAGAT
>APFE031725036.1:0-13685 GCA_000404065.3 Pinus taeda
AATTATTAAAAGTTTCATAACTATTAAAAGGTTGGATCAATTACTTATTTGTTTGCCAAGTAATTGTTAGTTTTCTTTTCATCTTTTACTTATTTGCCAATTAATGGTTAGTTTTCTTTTCATTTTTTAAGTGATGAAGCTATCATCTAGTATTATATTAATAAATAAAAATAAATGACTTAGTATATTTAGATAAATTGAATGGATAGTAAAGATTAATAAGTCTTATTTTATAATAAGAATCAAAATATTTATTTTATTAATCTAAAATCACTCGTAAAGATCAATAAACATTAATAATACATCAAATCACTTACTTATATAAAGTTTATAAAATTACAAGATCATAGAAATTTTTGGTTCTTGCATTCCCTTACGTCTCACATTGAGCTTTTCATAGTCTATCTTTTGAGCTATCAAGTATAGCTCATCTTTAGAACAAAGATATGAAATCTACCCAGAAATAAGAAATAAGTAAAAGTGAAAGATGTGAGAAGAAAAAATAAGTTCATAAATACATTTTTTTTCAAAGGGGCTAAACATGAATCAAATGTTCATACCAATTAATGAAAATACATATATAAAAAGGGAAGTCAAACATAAATTAAAAAATGTCAAAATACTTAAAAAAATTTTATCAATAAATAAATAAATAACAAAACTAAATAACTTTAATTAATAATTGAAAACAAAAATTAATATTAAAGGGGAAAGAGTGATATACATTATCATATAATATCTAATATCTATGATTGGTTATACAAATATATATAATGGACACCTATTCATCTATCATGGAAAAGTAAAGGTTATTAATAAATAATATGAAAAAATTGAATAAATCATGTATATTAATTAGTTAAAAAATAAATAAATATAAATAAATATTAATGGTTTAAAAAAACAAGAAGTAAGTGAAAATTTTATATTAATGGTTTCAAATGTAAAAAGAAATAGGGAAGGTTTTTTTTTTCCAAATTAATCTAATATAAAATATTTTAATTTATATGAATATAAAATATATAGCTATATTAATATAATTATATATGTTAAAATAATAGAAATCTAATAATAGTAATTTAATAATGAAAATAATTATTTAAAAATAAGTAAAATAAAGGATAATAAAAATGTAAAACATAAAAAGAAGAGGGAGAGAAAGGATTGAGAAGGAATCAAAACTAGAAGAAAGAGTAGGAATCTAGTTCTTGATAAGTTTGTAAGTGTCATCTATGTTCAAATTTCTATAGTGTTTTTCATTTTCAATAGTCTCTCTCAAATTTCTGTTATGATTGTAGTATATCCTAGCTAGGATCATGAAGTCTTCAATATGAACATGGTCCTTGATTTTCTCATCATGCTCCACAAGAGTAGAGGAATGATATCGAAAATGTCTAATACCAACAGTATGTTATTGAATCCTATACTTAACCGATGAGCCAGCTTCACCAACATAGAGAGCACCACATGAACACAAAATTAAGTATACACCTTTCATGCTAGAAGGGTCGAGAAGATCCTTGATAGACTTTATCATACCACAAATAGTATTTAGAGGTATGAAGGTGGCATAAACTTGATTCTTTCTTAAAATGTGAGTAATCTTATTAGTGGTTCTATGAATATAGGGTTTCTTAGCATTTACGACATTTTTATTTCTTTCTGACTTACCTCCCTACATTTATACTCTCATTGATTATTGTCAACGTTTGATTCATGTTTATTCCCCTTTTATTTATTTTTTTCATTTATGACCTCCTAACTTTCAACTAACCTAACGTCTCCTCTTCCTGCATCTCTCACCTATTTATTTCTTAGCTCTCCTTTAGATTCCATATTTTTATGACCTCCTAACTTTCAACTAAGCTAACGTCTCCTCTTCCTGCATCTCTCACCTATTTATTTCTTAGCTCTCCATTAGATTCCATATTTTGTTTTAGAGGATGAGCCATACTTGATGGCTCAAAATTTCCACCATAAAAACCTCAATATGAGTAATATGGAAATGAAAAAATTTCTCTTCTCAAGAATTCCTTCACTCGAAGATCATAAAAATAACTAAATTATAACTTTATTTAAAATAATTATAATTATTAATAATGCTAAAAGGAATTAATGTAAGCTTTAATTGTATATAAATTTTAAAAAGACATGTAACAATATTTTTAATCATGGAGATGTACCCCGACTTTATTATGGGTATTCTTAATATATAAATAGGCCCGTTATAATACCATGGATTATCGATAGCACATTCCCTTAAAAGATAACTCAATTCATATGAAACTTGTTCGTATGACATGTTTTTTAGTTAATGTATTTAGTTAAAATGAAAAAGAATTGACATTATTACAAGTTTTGTTACAATACCATGGGTCAATATGATGGATTATCAAGACCACATTTGCAAAAAAACATAACTCATTTCATATGACACTTATTCATATGAAATTTTGTTTAATTCATGTATTTAACTAAAAGAAAAAAAATGCACAACTACTTTGGAAATAAATCTTGCTCTTTGATTTGTGTATAAAACCAAGAATATTCAACAATATTATATGAGGTTAAATCCTTTCCATCCACATAATAATTATTAATAAGTAAATTAAATTTGTGGAAGCCCAATTCCAAAATAGAAATGCCTATCAACATAACAAGTTGCTAAAACTATGTAAATTATAGCGTGATTTGGAATAATAAGTATTATGAATGATAAAAAAATTAATATATGAGTAAAATATTTATAGAGACTTAAAAGATATGTAACAATATTTTTAACCATGTATATGTACCCCCACTCTATTTTTTTTTCTGAATTTAGCTACTTCTATATTGATACAAAATGTAATTACAGGGAGGCTAAGGCCTCGAGAGTTCTAGCCTCAGAGAAGGCATGCTTACAGAAAATCACTTGAAAACCTGACCATAAATCCTTCATGGTGACTTGCTTTGAAACTTGATGTATCTGGAAAATAAAACCAAAAACGAGGACAGAGTGCTTGGAACCATTTATAAACTCAAAATTGCGCAGCCTTTCCATGACCGAATGAGGACTTAGAAACATTTTAACCCAATACAAAATCTAAGAGGACAGAGACCGTAAGACAGTGATCATGACAGTAACCAAAAAAACCGGTGAATGTCGCCCACGCAGGGGAAACCAACAAAACAATATTAGAAAAAGGCCTGATACTGAGAAATGTGAGGCCATAAATGACTTTGGAATCTGAGAAAATAAAACATCTTCTAACCACTTTGGAGCAAAAACAGAAGGAGCAGACCTGTTCAAACATCAACCAAGGTTGGTGGCAATTCCTCAATGATGCGGCAGCCGAAATGGTCAGGGACTTCAGAATCCGAGGGTAGGCCTTCTTTACCTGAAGAGCCACCCCCTGCTAGAGCGCCAGGTCTGGCATGAATGGTAGATTCCTGATTTGCTGAGTCACTTGGATCCTTTCACTAAGTAGATTTAGAGTGCATGGAAGCATTCTTGTCTGTTGTCTTTGGCTCCAAGGGAGCATTTGTACCAATAGCCCCTGAACCAACAGCTCCTGAACTAGCAATGTCTTCAGACAACTCAATTGTAACTGACGCTATGAAGGAGGAGTTGCCTAGGGAGCAGGGGAAGCGGAAGCGAGCCGTGTGGGATTGGGAGTGATAAGAGCAAGCTTCAGTGATAATTTTCCCTCTTCCTCTGCCACAACCACTTTTGCTTACAGGGTATCTATAAAAGTTGAATTTCGAAGCATCAGACAAGGGTTCTGAGGTCGTGAAGGATGGTTGGTGGGAGACCTGGCCATGGGAGCTGCCTCTCCTGCAGCTCATCCTCGAGCAAACTCTCGACATGATGAGGTATACAGGAGGAGTGGAACAAACAACAATGGAGGCGAGAGAGAGGGAGTTACAGAGGATGGTGTTGGACTGATAACCAAGAGGATGGATGCTGTGATGAATGGCATCATTTTGAACCCGAGCAAGATAGTATACTACTCTGTCATGAGTGCCTCGAGCATTAGTCTCGCTGGAACTGCTTAAGCACAAGGGAGGAGCCAAAATGGATAACCCACCAAGTGCCATTACAATTAAACTGTTAAACTCAAGGACCGAGGGGTGCTGCATTAATGCGACATTTAATTTGAAGTCCTACATCATTAATATAATATTCACGCGAGGCCGTCTGGTGTAAGTGATGAGCCACACGCCTCCCTTCCACGCTGCTGTCGAGCTGCACACCACCTTATACACCCACATCCGGGTGTACCCCCACTCTATTATAGATATTCTTAATATGTAAATAAATCTTGTTACAATATCATGATCGAATACCATGGCTTATCAATACAACATGCGTGGAAAACCATAACTCAATTCATATGACACTTGCTCATATGAAATATTTTGTAATAATGAACTTAATTGAAAGGAAAAAAAAGAATGGTTACAATATTTGTTACAATACCATGAGCCAATGTGATGGCTTATCAATACCACATGGCCAAAAACCATAACTCATTTGATATGAAAATTTTTTAATTAATGATTTGAATTAAAAGAGAAAAAATTGCATAACTAATTTGGAAATAAATCTAAGCCTTAAACATCAATTATCACTAACAAAATTGTTTGACGATGGCCCTCGTCAACAAGGCAACCTAGGATGAAACCTCACACAGGGTGGTTTTTCCCTATGCTAGAGGGAGGAAACATGCTAAAAAAATCCAGTGAGTGAAGGGATGGTGTAGCTTAGACCAAGTGTGATCCCTTGGTGTCTTTGAGTCTTATCTACCCCTAGGTTGCAACTTCTCAAGCCACAGGTCAAGCCTAGAGGATCACACACAACTTCACAAAAACAAAAATCTAAGCCTTATACCACCCACCTAATAATTATTGATAATTAAATTAAACTTCTAGAAGCCCAATTCAAAAATAAATAGGCATACAGACATAATAATACATCTTAACTTTCTAAAAATGAAAAACTTAAAAATTAACGAAATTATAACTTTATTTAAAATTTAAATAATTATTGTTAAGGATACACAATTAATATATACAATAAGCATATATACAATTTTAAAAATACATGGAAAGATTCTTAACCATGGAGACTGAACCCTACTTTATCATGGAGATTCTTCATATTTAAATAGACATTGTTACAATACCATGGGATATGACTTATCGACAACCACAAATCATAAATCACAATATTTGATTTGTGTATACCATTAAAAATATTCTAGAATATTATGAGGCTTTAAATTAAAATTTTAGAATCATTATTCTAAGATAGACATGCCTATCAACATCATAGATAAAAACAATCAATATGTCAGATAAAGACTATATATTTACTTTGATATAAAAATTATTTAAAAATGTATATATAAATATATAAAATATTTTTAATTTTGATTATAAAATTAAAAAAAATTTCATTAGTTTATACAATTAAAATTAATATTTAATTTGAAATTTTAATTGTTTTAAAAAAAATATTCATATTCCGCCGATCGGGGTGGAGATGTATGGGCAGATCAAAATAGTGATGGGATATCCTGGCCAGCACGTGCCACACCTCAAGGCGTTCATTATGAAGAAGGCTGTGACGATGAGCAAAGAAGATCGCATTTCAAGGCGAGGAGTAGACGACATCATGAAGAGGACAGGAGAAAGGATCGACGGCGATCATCTGCCGCATCAAAGGTTAGGTGGCGAATTCCATTTAACGGCAAGAGCAGATAGAACGACAGACAGTTCGAAGTCTGGGAAGGTGGTGAAGAGTAGAGTAGGGTGGCAGAGAGGTGCATGAATCAGTTATCAACGACGATCGAACGAAATGGCGGAAGGAGGAAGGAGGAAGAGGTAGGTGCACGAGGGAGGAAGGAGGAACACTTGGGGGGAGCAGGAGCAAATAACGGTGGAAGATGAAAGTTCTAGAGAGAAGGAATTGGAGAGAGGGAAGGGGAAAGGTCGGGCGAGGGAGACCTTCGAGGTAGGCCAGACCAGTAGGGGCAGACTGTCAAAAAGAGGGAACAGGAGGAGAAGCAAGGGACGAGGCAGACCTCGGCAGGCACCCCAATCCGAGCCGGAGACTCAGGCTTGGAATCAGTAGAAGAAGGGACGACGCTCCATGGAACAGGCTACGCAGGACGCGAGAAGGCGTATATTCAAGGGACATATAGAAATATAAGGAGGATAATCTATGCGATGGAATTAAACATTTTAGAAGCACCCTCCGACCCAGAAATGGAGGAGTGGATCACTCTCCTTCCGGATTCGGGGAATATGTAAGGCTGCTTGATGTTATACAAACGGGCTCTTCACATGTATTGGGTAATGAAACATTTTCTAGCCAGAGCAATGGAGCAGGTTGCCGTAGAGATGACGGAGATTGCCCAAGGTTTGCCGGTTATGAAAAAGGAGATGACCAATCTGTAGCTCATGATATGAAACCTAGACAACAAAATAGAGGAAGTCCGCATCTTACTGAAGGAATTAGCCAAGGTGAAGCATGAGGGAGAATGCAAGCAAGGAATATGGGTAGATTGACTTTCTGTTTTGTTATTTATTTGAATTTTTGTGATAAGCCTTAGTGAATCAGTCTGTATGGCAGTTATAATATGGGTCAAAGACTAGATATTAAAAAGCAGAATGTAGGCAGGGCTTTGTTCTGGTTCTTGGTATGTTGTTTTATGTTTGACAAGTAAACATTCTCAAACTATGCTTCTATGAGTGACCAACAGACCTGGTTTCCCTGCGGGGCAGGTTGAGGTCATTGGTTTTGTTCAGTTTTATTATGGATGTATATAATAGAAAAGGTAACACCACAGCTTACAAAAAAATATATATATATTCATATTTAATAAATACTAATATTACACACTTCTGATATGCCCTAAAATTGCTTCTTCTAAGCTAGCAGATCTTTGTCTTAGGATGTAAGGAAGACATCCTATAAGAGCAAAAGCCAACCCCCAGTGAAAGCCTACACCCTTAAGAAGAAACGATGAGTCAACCTGCAGTAGTGAATAACATCTAGTGGTGGATGTCGCCATTATTAGTTTGACAAGTAAAATATGATAAATTTTCCCATTGCATAAAAAAGTACTAATATTAATATTTACATTTTTTTTATCATGTCATCATAATTTTATTGCATCATTTGTATATGTTAATCTAAAACATTATATATCTAAATATATAAAAAAAGTGTTTTTTTCAATTTCTTTTTAAAGAAACTAATTGAGTAATATAATGATAATTTAAATATAAATATAAATTACTATGTAGCACCATGGTAATATTTTTCTTGGCCTATTAACTCATGAAAAGAAATATTACCATACAAGAATATCTTGCACTCAAGAACTTGAACCAAAACCCTAATATTGTGGTATTGAAAGCTCACAAAGGTGGGGCAACTATTATAATGAACACAAATGATTATAATGAGAAGATGTTGAACCACTTGACCAATACTCACTGTTACATTAAATTAAAAAAGAATGTCATAAAAAAGGTCTCTAGGAATGTAAATAACTTGATAAAATCAAGCAAAGAGCACAACATTAAAAATCTTATTGAAACCAATCCCTACACTCCTAGGATTTATGAAGCCCCTAAAATATACAAAGAAGGTGTCCCCATAAAACCCATTGCCAACACTGTTGGAGGACCTAATTACCATGTAGTAAAATATCTTGCTAAGAAACTTAAACCCAAGGTGGGAAACACCAATTCCTTTGTCAAAGATTCCAATCACTTCATCAATGAGATCAAATAGATTAAACTTGACCAGAATGACATCCTAGTTAGTTTTGATGTAAGCCATAGAAGTGGTCCATAAAATCATTGATCCTCACATTACTAAAGTAGTAGAAATTTGTCTAAAATCAACCTTTTTCAGTTTTAAAGATGATATTTATGAACATACTTGTGGTGTAGCTATGGGATCACCTCTGTCTCTGATCACTGCTAATCTGTTTATGGAAGATTTTGAGACTAAATCCATTGAAACCTCCCCATTAAGACCTAAAATTTGGAAATGATTTTTTGATGACACAGATTATTTGCCTCGTGGAAAAGAAAAATTGAACATTTTCTTGAAACACCTTAACAGCCAATCTAATTGTATCAAGATTACAATGGAAGTAGAAGAAAATGACAACCTTCCCTCTCTTGACATCATAATCAAAAGAAATCAATATGGCTTCATATCCCACTAGGTCTATTGTAAGAAAACCCACACAGAATGTTATCTTCATGCCAACTCTCACCATCATCCAACTCAAAAACTTGGAGTTCTCAACACTCTAGCAACTAGGGCTATTCACATTTCAGATCATGACCATTTTGAACAGGAGAAGAACTATCTCATGGATGTTTTTGAAAATAATGGATATAGAAGACATAAGGGAATCAAAGATTTCAAGAAGGGAGAGGCTCCTCATAAAAAATAACCAATGGATGATTATGTTAGTAAGGTTCACCTCCTTACATATTGGGCACCACTCATAAGATTTCTCATATTTTAAAAAAGAACAATATAAAAAACACCTTTAAACCTATGAACACCATTAACAGATGCCTAAAATTGATAAAAGATCCCATTGGTCCAAAATGCCACAAAGGGGTGTATGTGGTTCCTTGTTCTTGTGGCAAAACCTACATGGGTGAAACTTGTCGACCAATCTTAACAAGGATTCAAGAGCATCATGCCGATATCAAACATAACTGGACCAAAACCTCAGCTTTGGCAAAGCACTCCAGTAAAACCAATCATCATATTTGTATTGAAAACTCTTGTGTTGTGGGGAAAATTTAGCATTATCATCGTAGGAAGTTTAGGGGAGCTATAGAGATAGGAAAACACCCTAACAACCTTAACCGTGATAATGGTTGGAAAATAAGTGATAATTGGATTCCCACTCCAACCTCTGACTCCACCTTCCCCTAGCTAATCCCTTCCCTCTTACTGCTTAATTTGTCCATTGAGCATCTTCCTTATAGTGTAAAAATTCACAATCCCTAAAAAATTTCATTAATTTTTTAATAATATATGTAAAAACTCTATGATTTTTTAATAAATTCAATTCTATTTTTATCGAAAAATTAATCATAAAAGTTATAATGAAATAATAAGTTATGATAATATAGTTATTAATTATTAAAAACTAGATTTTTAATTTTTTTTTATAATTTTTATGTAATTAAACAAAATTAATTTAATTCTTACCTTGAAAATAAATTTAAAAAAATAAAATTCATTTGATCTAAAAATGTTTATTTTTTAAATTTTTTAAAATTAATTAAAAAATAAATAAATTTATTCAGTAAATAATAGTTATTAAAAACAAAAAAAGTAAAACAACACATACCATGGTTAATATATTAATAATAAGTGGCTATAATAAAGTAAACAAAGGGTAGTTATAATTATTAATTAATAAATTAAAAAATTTTACCATTACAATTTATCCAAAAAATGTTCTAAACATACAATTAATTTTAAGCATTAAACTAAATTATTTAAAATTAATAAAAACTAATGAAAATTATTAATAAAATAATGAAATATATTTTATAATCATTAAATAATAAACAACAAAAATTTATTAATAATCTTTAAAGTAAACTAGGTATTAAAAACTAAAACTAAAATTCAACCATTATCTATTATTTTACCCTTCTTCTTTTAGAATTTGTCGACTGCCATTCATTCTCATCCTAGCCCACACCTTTATTTATTTACCCTATTGAGTTCTGGTTTATTCACTCATGGATCTATCCCGATGATGAACCATAGAGGATGGTTCGAAACGTGGATTCCAAAAATATGAATGCGATGACTCCAAAAGATGACACTACACAAAATATAAATCGCAGAAGCGTCAAATCAATGATTTGGGTATCCTTTACTCATTTATTTTTGAGTATAGAAATAAGATATTATAAAATTCTCAGTAATCTTTTACTTGTTATTTTCACTTCTTTTTGAGGATAGATATAAACTTTTAAAAATTTGTGTAGTGGTTCTTAGGAAAGCTAAACGAGTGAAGAGTAATATGAGTAAGTCAATGTTCGAAGCCCTTAAGGTCTTGAACAACAATCGTGACATTGTTTTCCTCAAGGCTCATAAAGGTGCAACAGATGTTATCTTGGATAGGGATGACTACAAAAATGAAATGAGGGACCACCTTTGTACAATGGTATCTACAAAAAGCTACAAAAGAACCACGCAAAAAAATTCTTGAAGATTGTTTCTTTAACTATAAAATGGAGTAGAATCATGGGCTCAATAATCCCTAAGCATATTGGAAGCATCTCTCTCACTCCTAGGATCTATGGGCTTCCTAAGATCCATAAAGAGCCCCCCCCCGAGACCCATTGTCAATGCTATTTGTGGGAAAACTTATCTTGTAGTTAAATATTTAGCATGGAAGCTCAAGTTGCTTGTTGGCCTTATGGAATCCTTTGTTAAGGATTCATCCCCTTTTGTCAATGAGTTAAAGGGTAGAAAGTTAAAACCTAAGATATTTTGGTTAGTTTTGATGTTGTTTTATTTTACATTAATATCTTGATAAAGGAGGCTATTGAAGTTTTAATCATATTATTGATCCGAATATTTCCAATTTGGTAGAGATCTACCTTACCTATACTTTTATTAGCTTTGAAGGTGAGTTTATATGAATAGATCTGTGGTGTTTCCATGGGTTCTCCACTCTCACATGTCATAGAAAACCTTTTCATAGAAGATTTCAAATCCAAGGCATTGGCTTAAGCTGAATTCTTACCTAAGATTTGGAAAAGGTTTGTGGACGATACCTTCATCATCTAGTCTCATGGTCATGTTAAGTTATGTATGTTTCTTCAAAATCTTGACAACTCCATCAAGTTTACAATGAAGAAAAATGTTGATCTTAGCCTTCCCTTCCTTGATGCTCATATCCCCAAGAAATATGATGGTTCCTTCTCTCGTGAGGTCTTTCGAAAGAAAACCCACATAGAGCAATATCTTCATGCCAATTCCTATCATTATCCTCCACAAAAAATGGAGTTCTCAACACATTGGCTACTAGTGCTTTTAAGGTTTATGATGAAAATCACGTGAAAAATGTGAAAGTCCATCTCCTTAATGTTTTTAAGAATAATGGTTATAACAAACACCAAGGTGTCAAGGCTTTCATGAATGCGAAAAAAGGTTCAAAGATTAGGAATGAGCCTAGGGAATTGCTCCAAAGTGTTCAACTTCCCTTTTTCTAAAGAACCACCGACAAGATTACTTTGATTCTTAAGAAGCACATGATATTTTCCACATTTATACCCTTGAACACCATTCATAGCTCCCTAAGATCCATCAAAGACCTGATGGGCTAAAAAAAAAATGAAAGTTTTTTTATATAATCCCATGTTCATGTTGGACCCCCTACATTGGAGAAATTGGGCGCTTCATAAATTAAAGGATTCAAGAGCATACGATGTCAGACATAATATGACTCACTCCTCATGTTCGGATGAGCATGCTACGAAGACGAAACACCACATTTATTTAGAGGAGTCCTAGGTCATCGCCACAATTGATTTTTTGCATCACGAAATGTTTAGGGAGGCCTTCTAGATCGAGAGAAATTCGAATGTACTCAATAGGGTACGATGGGTGGAAGACTAGAAAGTGTTCGATCACGTCCGTTTTTCCTAGATGTCATATTTTTTTGCGTCCTCCATTTTTCCCTTTATCTCTGTCCCGTATTTTTGTATTTGGTTTTTTTTTTCTCCCTTTTTGTTATTCTTCCTTTCTAATTAATTCTTTTCTTAAATATATTTTTTTAGATGGATTTTATTATTTGTATAAATATTTCTTCTTTCTTTTCTTCCCTATTCATTTCTATTATTATTATTATAACCTCATTTCTTTTTTTACCCATTTTTATAATTTTAAATTAGTTTATTTATTCATCATATTATTTATATATTTTTATAACATTAATAAATAGTTTATTTACAAATATTTATAGATTATATATTATTTTAAGCTTTCCATTCCTTAATATTTATTATAAAATTGGATTCCTTTCTTTTAAACTCTATTGATTTTATAGAATGAGATTTCCTTTAATTTTTCTTTCTTTATTAAGTTAATATTTCATGTTGTACTCTCTTTTAAATTGAATATTTCTTACCTATATTTATTTTCTAGTATAAATATAATTAAAAATTACTTTAATGAAATTTTTATTTAATAAATATAATCATAATAAAATAATATTTCTATCTTAATTTGCCTTTTTCCTTTATTTTCGTTAAATTCATATAATATTTTAATATTTTATTTTGTTACCTGATTTTTTTATTTTATTTTTCCGTATATACCTTAAAAACTATATCGATTTTTCTTTAAAGTTTAATTTTGTATAAAATAATATTTATTTATTGTTTTCATCTTTTTTCTAAGTGGTTTAAAACATATAGATTTGAAGATTCTCAATGTGATTTTCGTTAAGATTTTCTTTATAAATATTATGTATTACATAAGCTAGCACTTAGAGAAATGTGATTAGTGTCTTGGAATAGGGCTTTCATAATTTTAATTTAATTCTAAGAAGATAATAGGTGATAGGGATCTATCTTCCATAGAATATTCTAGAATAGTCTTAATAGTCTACACAAATTGAAAGTTTGAATTTATTTGCAAAGTAGTTATTTTTTTTCTTTTCTTTCTCTTTTATTTAAATCAATTAATTGAAAAAATGTCATACTAACAACTGTGGTATGAAATGAGTTATGATTTATTGGGCATGTGGTATTGGCCATCACATTGTAACAAAGCCTCTTTACATATTAATAAATTATAATGATAAAAGTAGAGAAAATCTCCATACTTAAAAATATATTTTTTTCTTTGTTAATATAAATATTTAATTTATATATAATATTTAATAATTAATAAAAATATTTTAGAATTATAATTTACCTAACTTTCATTGTTTGTTAAATTTTACTAAATTGAATTATACTATAAAATAAGTGTCTGGATATTTATTATGCCTACCAATATTTACACAAACATTTAATTTATATTACTACATTAATTTATACCATTTAATTTTAATTGAAAATATGAGATCTTTAAAAAAAAATTCAAATTTATTAAATTATGTTTAGATTTAATTATTTATAATACAATATATATTTACATTAGGAAAATGTATCCTAGCTCAGTTTTTAAAAGAACCAAATAGAGAGCAACGTTTGAGTGGAATGCCTTCAATTCCTTATACTTTTTAAACTTTTTTTTAAACCATCCGAGGAAACCTAATTCTTTAACCAAACAAAAAAAATTTAAAGCATCACTCTCGAATCAATATTACTTTTTATATATATAATATATATATATATATATATATAAAATTTTAATTTTAACTATAATTATAATTATAATTAGAATTATCATTCTAACTAGTTTTAATATAATTATAGTCATAAAGGGTAATTTGGTCATAGATATGCATTAATTTTATTTTTATTTTCATTTCCGTTTTTATTTCTCTTCTGTTTTCTAATAATTTTATTTTGATTGACGGTCTCATTCCGAAAGCCATCTGTTTTGTTTTCATAATGCATAGGCGTGTAATAAATTTAATTTAATTAGGCCTGCCTGATACTGAAGGCCGTTCGATGAA